>VXAZ01008004.1:0-103088 GCA_013399875.1 Gymnorhina tibicen
CATACCTTTGCAAACTTTATCAGATCAATACAGAATATTTCTGAAGACATGAGAGTGAGGAAGAGTCTCTGTTAAACTTCACATATGCAGACTACAGGCAGATCAGCAATGACACACCAAAAACTCAATTAAACAGTCAATAGAGTGATTTATATATCTCCAGAGGTAATTCCAAGGACGTAGATTAGGAGCTTCCCTCTTGCTAACAGTTACACAGGTTCTCCCAATTACATCAGGTGTAAGCACTTAACTTCGTATTTAAATTAGAAAGCTGAGCCTAGATCTTCAAGTCAGACAGCTACCTGTGGATGACACCTTTGCATTTTGTTCTTAGTGTCGCTTGAAGACTCTAGCAATATTTCACAGATATTCTATTGCTTGCATGTGAGAGACACAAGTAACTATTCTAGGAAGTAATTAATTTGTTATTTCCAGAGCAAACTTCCCTTTTACAGCACAGCTTAAGATGTCACTCCGTCTTATTTAATTACCAGTTAATCAGCCAAAGTACAATTGCTTTACATTTCTAAAAAACCCCTAAACATTTTACCATTCAGTAAGTTTGTATCTGACAAATGAAGAGGGAAAATATGAACAGGGAAAATCTAAGTGTAGGATTCCAGGTAGTAGTTTCTTAAAGATCTTCAATGAATAAAGTTTAACATCTGTAGTCAGGAAAAGAAAAAGAGAAGAACCAACCAACGTTCCCCCTTCCCCCTCCCCAATAAAACCTTATCAACACGCCTATTAAGACAATGAGAAAAAACTAATTAAAGTAAATTAGCTTAATGTGCACAGGCTGGATAAAGACAGATCACTTTTAAAAATCCAAGAAGATAATGGTACCCATTTGGGATATGTTTTTGGCATTTTTCATATAAATTGGACAGTTTTAGAGGATAAATATGGTTAGAGAAGTCCTTACAGGCAATTATGTCTTTACAGTGCTGGTGGCTGACATCATAAAAGTATAATTTTAATTGCTATTAATTGTGTTAAGTCTACTTTTATTGAATACTTAATACCATCTCTGACAGTTGTTATAATTTATGTACTTTAATGAAACTTCTTAGTAGAAGTTTGGACTTCGAGGGTCATTTCCACTATGTTCAAAATAAGGCATTTTATCAGCTAGGGAAGTGCAGGTTATTAAGACACTGACTTCTGTCTTCTCAAAATTTGTTCACTTTCATTAGCCTTATATGGATGACTAGAAAACCAATTTCTGTCTCAGGTTTTAAATGTATTAGAATTTACTAAATATTATTATAAGAAACTGTTATGGCACAATTTTCCCATATGAAACAACCTCTCTGTTTAATAAGGAAACTGAATTAAGAGAAGCTGATGAACGACTAAGTAACACCAATTCACATTAATATTTTGCCATTTGGGAATACAGAATGGGTAAAATAAAACCTTGAAATCTCTTTGGCATTCAACTACAAGATCACCCACGACTTTAACTGAATAGCGTTGTCTGCTGGCAGAGTTTGACCCAAAGATTTGTGAGCAGATAAAATAGCAGAAGAAATGCAAAATGAAGATTAACCAAAGAAGTATTTAACAACATAATATTGTGCAGTGCAGAGAAAAAAATGTTATTGACTTTACATTTCGGTACTAAAATTCACATTGCTCTACTGCCAATAGTTGTAGGTCTTGACTGCTACTGTGATTAGCATTATTAAATTATGATAAATTAATTTATCTCTGTCAGCGCTAGTTTCAATATTTGTGGATTAGTAATTGGCCCAGTAGCACTAATGAGACAATATATGTATTGTGGCTCTTCTGTCTCTTAACATGCCTATTTAAATTAGAGCATCATTATATACAAAATAAAATATTGAATTGGGTAGGAATGCATCTCAAAGAATATCCGGACTCTGGAAATCCTAGCCTGTTGCCAGCAATGTGCAAGGCTTACTTAACAAAACAGACTACCAAAACACAACAAAAAAGGAAAATTAGACAAAATATACCTTTTTCTTTTTGGCTCAGCTATCAGAGGACATTACAATTAAGGTGATGCTCACTAATGGATCTTGTAGCACAGGGTTTTAAATCATTGTGGACTGAGATTTCTGTGTTGGTCCTAACGAGATAGAGTCAAATACAGCTGATGGCTATTTACCATCACATTCACTTGGCTGTCTCTGAATCACGTAAATCAAGTCAAGAAGGCCTACAATTAGGTTTTTGCAGTCCTGTAGGTGAGGTTACTGTCTGGCAATTTGGTCCTTATTGCAAAATTATGTGAAATTCTTACAGTAAATTTTTAAACATCTAAGGAATGGATAACTGTTGCTCTGGTTAAAAAAAGCATCACCAAAACACAATAAACTAGAAAATGTCAGAATATTAGAAAGCCAAAAGTATCTAAAGGTTGCGATGTTTTTACCTGAAAACCAGATGAAATTTGTATTATTTTAAAATTAAAACTTAAAGTTATTTTAAAGCTCATTACAGTATTGGTAACAGATAACTTGAAGATTAGAATCTTTGTAGAAATAACAAATGTTCTAATTTTTTTATGACCTATGGGTCATTCCTTTATAGTTGTATCTCACTACAAAACGTGTACCTGAGAGCTGTAATACAACTTAGAGCAGAGTGGGCTCTAAGATTTGCATGAAACCAGAATGTTTAATAATGTAAAAAATCTAGTTCTAGGAATACTCTACTTTAAGGTGACTCTTAACAGAAAAAGGTTATTTATGTTTTTCAGTAAGAACTTTTATTTCTTTTTGAGTTATTTAATGATTCATATGTTATATTTGCATTCAAAGTATTTAATTCCAAATTCATCTAGGACACCAGTTAGTTTTACTTTTTAGTCCATATGCAAACACATTTTTACCTGAGGACACAGATGTCCCCAGGTCACCACAGATTTCCTATTCATGAACTGCTTTGTTAGTATTAGTTATAGCTGTTGTCTTCATGTTAGTAAAACGAACATTAATGTAGGATAAGGAACAGACATTTAATAACAGATTTTTTTTTGCTTCAAATGCTTTTATGTTATTTGAGCAGAAGTTTTATTTGCACAAAGTCTTATTTCACAAAACAACATTAACCAAATTTGCTGGAAATGGAGCAGACTGTCTATTATTAAGCCTCCTCTTCCCTGCCTAGAAGAATATTTCCATCACTTTGTCTTTTCTCTATTCCTTTTTCAGCCTCTACTATATTTTCCTCTTTTTTCTCCCCTCAAAATCTCTCTCACTAACATACCTATTAGTATATTTTCCATTTAATAGCTGCATATTTACTTACCATTTATCAAGTGTTTTTATGAACCATCCCCTTTTCTATCAAGCAGTCTTTCAAATAAGAGCCTATTAGGCTTCTCAGGTAATACATACTGTAAGTAAACACTTAATGTAAGTAAACGCTTATCTGAGTAATTATTTTTATATTATAAATTGCAGAAACTACAGTATTTTCCTGTAAATTATCAGAATTGAAATCTCCATTGATTCTAACAAGTTTCATACAATTTTTGTTGTTTGCACTTACGTTTGGCCCAGATGACAGAATTAAAAAAATAAAATATTTCTAAAAAATTTGATTCCATTACATATTACAGGCAGAAAATGAGATGGGAAAAAGATCTGCATTAATCAGCACCAATTTTTGGTCTTGGAAAATACAAATCCAAGGACTTACAGTACAAAGTTGCTCCTATTGCACATGCTCCGGACACCATTTTTCCATTTTAAGCTATTTGAGATTTTAATTTTTATCTTCCAGTTTCTATGTAGGACTAATGCAGGCAGAATTATGAGAAGGAAACAAGATGCACGTGAAGACGACAGATGAATTTCCTTCTGCAGTCTAAATAAATTAATTAGGTTTTGATTGACTACATGGATCACAGTTCACTTTCTTTTCTCATATCTATCCACAGAAAATGTCCTCAACAAAACTAATATATGCTATCCCCAGCACCCAAAAATTCTCATAATATATCCAGGATTTATGTTAACAGAAAGGACAAAACTAAGAGGTGAAAGAAATTCATACAGACAACAGCCTTGCAATCAGGTTGTAGAAGTAGGTATTTAGAAAAAACTATTGCCAAGCCGTAACATTTATTCTATTTAACTTCTCCCTGGGAATATTCCATCTTTTATTACAAAGGATTGGAGGGAGATAAATCCAAATTTTGACCTCCTAGTTCAATTAACCTCTCAATTATATTGCTAATTTAAGAATAACTTGACTGAATCAAATGGAATTATATTAAAATTGATGTAATTGTAAGAAGAATCAAATACTGTATTTGTAACAGCCACAGTAAAAGCCAATAAATTCATGTCAAGGTCACAAATATTACTGCTGGAAATTATGAAAGTGGAATGATCTTCCTCAGTCATGGAGTTTCATGTATTTCATGGCCTTTATTGGAAAAAAATGCAGGTAGACAATCAGGTAACCTTTACATACAATAGAAGACAGAGGACAAGGACTAAGGAAAGCATGAGGGAAAAACTTTCTCTAAGGGACTTGACAGAATGGGAATGAGAGAAGGGAACTGGTGGAAGATCAAAACAGAGTTCAGAAAAGTGAGAAAGGATTAAATGAAGCCCAAGACACTTTGTGAGGATGACAGAAACATGAAGGGGATGAGAGTGAGGGACTGGCTACAAGTAGTATTTTAGTGGCAGCAAAAATGTACCAGTGACAAAGCCATAAAACATGACAGAAAAGGAATTAATAAAAATATGTGGGTCTATTGATCTTAAAGGTCTGTCTGAAACACAGGAAACAGGAAAGAAAGAGGAGCTCAGGAATGACTAAGTGTATATCTGAGGTGCCTTAAAGCAGTGGGGTACTATTCCATTCTTAACATACTTCACTGAGTCTTTGATTTCTAGGATATACAGGGTGAGAGAGCGGAATACAGAGAAAAGTTCCTTATACAGAGATATTCACTGCAATACAGCTATATCTTTATTTTTCAGATGGTGAAGGAAATAGAGCAGATTTTCAGGAAGGTATCTTGATCCCAGGGGATGCTGATCAATAGACAAGGAGAGGTATGTTGGAAACAAACAACCTAAATCCACTCAGATGTCTAACTTAAAGTATAATTGCTCCCTTTATACTCTACTCTCACCCTTTTTTTATTTAATCAATTGCCAAGAAAGGTTTGACTTTTATTTGAATTGAGATTACTACATTAAAGTACTTGTGCTCTTTTGCAGACAGACTAGTCCCAGCTGCATGGTGCAAAACGAGGTCCCACTTCCTTCCCCGTGCTCTCCAGTTACCTCCCCCAGACCTCACAGGTCCCAGACCTGTGGGGCCCCCGGGTTTACCTGCATATGGACACAAGGTGTTAAGAACAACACATAGGACATGCTGCAGACTCTGCTTATGGGGCAGTGAGAGGAATGGACATGGAGCAGTGCTGCTTGCTCCCCCTTCTTGACAGCTCTGGGGTGGTGTTAGATTATATTGCCAGTGTGAAGGGAATATGAGTCACTGAGAAAAATCCTGAAGGTGTGCTGATAAGCAGTCTTTCAGTAAGTAAGTCCAAATCTTGATAATTCTGAAAAGAGCTGATTTTGCCTATATTTTACTTTATTTTTAACTAAACACTAGGTTTACTCACTCAGTCTCCACATGACAAAATAATCAAAGAAGACATTATTCAATATTAGGCAGTAAAAATAAAAATTGGAAGAAACATTGAAACCCAACATGTTTCCTCTTTCTTCTGTTTAAACTCTCTAGGAAGCAGAAAAATCTCAGCTTTGTTCTTTGTCCATTCTTGAAAAGCCTGTCAAAGAATAGAGCTGAATCTTCAAAAATATTAAGATAAACATCCATAATAACGGTAATAAAAGCATGCTGTCATGTATCTTCTGTGAAGCATAAAAGTTTAGTACATTATTTAAATGCTTGTTTATTGCTTTAGAGATGTCATTTCTTGATTTTGCAATATTCAAAGCATTTCAGTTTTTATACTTTTTTATTTGTGAAGTTATTCTCTCATAATCTTTTTATTTTCAAGGCTTGTAAGTGCAACCACTAGTTGCCATGTTTACATGGCAAATTGCTGCTAACAGAGGGATTATTAAGAAGAGAAAAAGAAGCAGTGTTTGTGCTTCTAGGACTGACACCTATAACTGTGGTTGTCCACAGGGTAAAAATTTGCCTTCCAAAATGCCCAGCTCCCAGAAAGCTTTGGAGCAGAATGGGAAGGCTCACATGCCAAAGGAGAAAACCCCCAGCTGGTGCCTGTTACTTGGTAGCCCTGATCCTAGCACAGCAGTTCTGTTTCTCCCGCTTTCGGCAGCTGCCTGGGGACTGCAGCACCCTGCTCTGCGCTCCTCACATATTCAGAAACCTGATAGATACACAGCTGTTGCCATCAAAAGTAAAATTCATCCTGGGCTATGTGCCAGCATAAGGACTATGGCATTACTAAAGACCCACTAAAACCTTCAAAGGCTTGCGCAACACTTAAGACCTTGTAGCATTTGGCTGAGACAGGCTAGAAGCGCAGCGCTGGAACCAAATTAGTTCTTCTAAAACTACTGAATGTCAGAAAGGAAAGATTTTAAGATGGTTTTATTTAATCAAACTTACATATTTCACAGTAAGCAACTGCTTTACTTTTATTGATAATAAAAGACTTTTCAGAGTTTTCATTTCAGTATCATGAACATACAATGCAGTGTCAGTGTACTTGTTTTATTTCTGAATTGTTAGCGGACAATGATAGCCTATTTGTAAGTTCACCTATTTTCCATCCAAAAATGGAACAATCCACAAGACCTTAGCTGTGTGTATGTGTGAAAGGAGAACAGTCAGTAAACAATGGGATAGAAAAAACCCTATCTTCATCCTGAAGTGATAATTTATATACTGTACATGCTAGGTCAGCCTTTTATGCTATAATTATTACCAGAAAATCTGGTAGAAGTCAAGTAACATGCTCTGCTAACAAGTAACCATTCAGAACAGCTGTGTCCTGCCAGCAAATTTTTCAACATCTTACATATTCTG
Source organism: Gymnorhina tibicen (assembly GCA_013399875.1). NCBI lineage: Eukaryota > Metazoa > Chordata > Aves > Passeriformes > Artamidae > Gymnorhina > Gymnorhina tibicen. Next base: position 7,027 of record VXAZ01008004.1, read on the forward strand.
TGTTTCAGTTTTCTGATTTGCTAAATGGGAGCAGCAGTGCCAATGCATCCTTAATAAAGGTTTTGCTATATACAGATAAAGAGCAATCTGCATACTGAGTATTGGTTGGCACCTGGTCAGTAATGGATATATGGGTCTTCAAAACTCCCATGGTCCATGAAACAAAAATTCTATTCAGAATACTGTTAGAAGAATAGGGTTAATACTGATAAATGTCAATCAGGTGGCAGCCTGCTGTCTGGTTCAGACAAAATTCTGTTTTGACAATGCACCAAGGTGTAAGAGTGGAACTATGCTGGAACTGTTCAGGCAATTCTGATAAACTGCATGAAAGACAAAGGATATTTAGTCTGTTTTTAAATGAGATGTGGCAGTTAAGAACTCAAATGATATTGTTTATCGGGACTTTTTTATATGATGCTATTATCCTGCTCCTAGTTACTGCAACCTATCATTTCAGTTTTATGATATATATTTTCTTTTATTCATTAAAAACATTGGCTACTCTGAAAAACACAATGTGGAGGAATTTACATTTCTGTTTTTCCTCATATTTCTTTCTTCTGTGTTATAAATGCCTATTTTTTGGATTTATTGTGTGCTCACCAATCAATACATTCGTGCAGTAATAAAAATAACTTATTGTAATGGTAACAGCTCCAAAGGACTCCTGACTATGAGTGGCATTTTATTTAATTCAGATCTATGTCCCACTCCCCAACTAATGGCACACTGTGGGTTATAAAGTGATTAAAATTGTTGTCAAACTGGCCTCCTGGAAAGAGGGAGCCCAAATTCTTTTCCTGCAGTTGGTAGATCTGCAGGATCTATATTTGACTTTTAGAGTTGGAAAGCAAAGAAAAGCTAGCGTAGGAATAATAAGCCAGGGAATGATGGAAAAATGGCTTTCTTTTTTTTCTCCAATGCCTCTAGTAAGCATGTTTAAGTAAACAACAAAAACAAAGGAGTCAGTATTGCGGTTTTTTGAAGGTTAATGGAAATACAAAGAGATTTGCCTACAACTACACAGGAAAACATTAGAAGAGGTAGGAGTATAACTAATCTTTGAGTCAAGTCTCTAGTGTCTTTATTACTGTATTTCTAGCTTTGGTTCCTTAAGGGTCATTGGATTTCTTTCTTATTTTATAAAATTTATGTTTACTCTTCTCAATATTGTTGAAATTTCTCTTTATAATATTCCCAAGAGATATGCAGACAATATATAGTACTACTATCTTTTTGAACTTCAGCAGTTTTATGTCTCTTCACAAACATCATATTTCTTTGATAATGAAGGGAAATTATTAGGAATACTGGACTGATCTATTAATTGAAGATTCAAAAAAAGAAGGTGAAGTTGATTACTCTTTGTCATAGCTTTTTCTAAGGCAAAAAAAAGTCTAAATAAATGACAGTTTGGAATCATACTGCAGCTGATTCTCAGTTTGCTACACTGGTGCATAAAAGAACTGCCACACAGCACTGCTCGTTAATTCTAGATAGTGTTACTGTGTATCACAAATCTATAAACTCCAGAGACATTTTTCAGAGAAACTGTAATCTATGCAAGTTGTGGTGAAAGGGAAAGGGAAAGGCTTGCCATCAGTTATGGCTTTCTGGCTTTTACTGTTCTAAAAGAAAGAGATCTAAACATCTGTGGTCAATTAGAAGAAAAAACTGTTTCTGAGAGAAACAACACCCATGGGTCCTGCAATATAGCCAACTGTACATCTTTGGGTTTCTGTGTGCTGAAGTATCAGTATATATTGAGTGTAACAAACAGTATACAGATAAGAGCCTCAATGAGCTATTGCACGTTTATGTTTCAGCACCACTATTCCTCTCTTATCTCCCTATGAATCTAGATCAAGATGTAACATTAACCCATCAAATTGCATTTTACCCACCTGTAACATCAGCTTTTTCTCTGCAGAAAAATGTTTTATACACACTCAACAGCCATGGCAAAAAGGAAACAAAACTCCTGGATACCACCTTAAAACCTAAGCTCCCTAAGGCTTAACCTCAAATTTGATATATCTGTTTAACATCAAGCAGTTTTTAAGACTATCCTTGGGACTCCTCCTTTCCCCTCACAGCTTTCTCCATGATTCATGGAGAGCCTTGTATCTGCTCATATAATGAATCTTTTGAAGTTCGGATGTCTAAGCAACTCTTCTAATAGACACTCTTTCTAAGAACTGAAAAATAAATGTTAAAAGGACAGGTATTGCTTAAAGACTGTGCAATTACAGCCACATGCTTTATGAACTCTTAGCAAAACAAATTCTGCAAGAAGGGCATTTTACCTCCCCTTCTAATGAGGAATAAGCAGTGCATATGCTCGGGAAATTGTGAACATTTTAAAAATGAAAACCAGATTAAGTTTCTGCAATGGTTCCGTTAAATACAATCAAATTTAACAATGGGGCTTTGTACTAAATGGGTCTCTGCTACTTCCTTGCTCTTGAGTCATGCTTCAAGAAAATCTGCAAAATGGGTTGAGCTAAATTACTTCCCTGACTTGTTACTATCCTTCTATTTCCAGCATTCAAATTAGGCAGCGCACATGTAAGAGTGTTGCAGTGTGAGGGTTCCTGCGATGGCACGGCAAGCCACAGCCTTTCTGGAGAGCTTGGCGGGGTGTCTTAGGGAGAACAGCTGTGCCGTTTCCCGTAGCCCTTCCTGGGCGGCCCGCTCGGTCCCGGTTAGACTGCAGGCACCACAACATGATGATGATAAAGGACTTGAAAAGGCTCCCTCGCATGGGGACTGTAGAATGTCTTTATTCCATGCTAACTCCCAAAAATCTAGAGCCAGCACATGTGCTGGCCCCCACAGGCAGAGGGCCAACACATGGCATGGTGCTCAAAGCAGAGGGAGAGAGGCTGGTGGCTCGCTGATCCCCAAAGGCAGACAGAGAGTCACACGGCCTGGAACCAGTTTATTTGGGGACGAAGGGGGCGGAGAGATCATGGATTCTCAGGGCATAGGGTCAGTACATGGGCGGAGTTGGGATAACAGGACCAATGGGAGAAACCCGAGGGAGTGGTTAGGACTAGGGCGGGGAAGGGAAAGCCATGAGGAAAGGGCAGGCAATTCAGTAAGAGGAGGAGGTACAGCACCACATAAGAGCTGGAAGAAACACTAGGGTGAGAAAGTATCCAAGAATCCAATTTAGGGACCATATGGTCTAGATTCAGTTTCAGCTTTTGATAATATTTCCTTGTGACCACTGCTAAATCTTAACACCTAGGCATCTCAAGATACCAACTATAAGTGACACATGAGCAGGTCTGTGGAGCACAATCATGCCATTCTTACAGCCCTGTTCCCTTAACGTTCTTCCCAGGGAAGTATATGCTGAAGAAATGATGTGTCATGCATATGTATTCTGCAAGGGTTAGTGAGTTCCAGCAGGGCTTTGTAATCCCTTTTCTTCCTGTAACTTCTCTAAATGTGATACCAGATTTAGGACAACACCCATCACTGCAGAACCCAAACATACTGAAGGACTGCTGTGTAGAAGTTAACATTCCAAGATAACTTAGGACTTGAAACTATTCCAGGCCCTTGTGCCACTCATGAGTACACATTGGAAGATGGGACTGAGAGAGCTACTCAGTAAAGTACTGTGTACTTTATAAAAATTTGTTGTGCTTGTATATGTTAATTTTCATGTTTTCCTGCGGAATGTTTTTCCTGTATCTATGTTTATTCTCTGACCTGTAGCTAACGCTTGTTTTCTATCTGAAAGCCAGCTAAACCTCTGCTGGTACTTGTCATATGTTGACAGCATTCAACAGTGCATACAGTATCCTAACAACTTCGTAGAGATAAGGGGGAAATATGCATCCGCATTCATAGTTTCAGCTCAGATTCTTTGCTAGATTTCAGTGGTAAAAATACTCACAGAAAAGAGAAGGAATGAAATTGCTTTTCATAGACACATTAGTGACAAAAGAGAAAGTACCAACAAGCACTTTCCTCAGACTGAAATAGGTGTCAAAGAATTTTAGACAGTCATTGGGTCCAAAACAAGCAAATGAAGGGATGAGGCTCAGAACTATATGTAAGCTATGGCTGACTAGCTGAAGAAATAGGGATAGCAAAATCAGCCTTCAAAGTTCAGTGGATCTCAAAGTTCCTGACATGGCTAACTAAAACAGCAGCTTGTGACCTGAAGTCCTAGTGCCCTGCTCAGTACAAGCCTTACTGCAATGAAACTTTATGATGACAGATTTGGTTTTACATTTTCCTTACAAATGCAGTTCTTTTAAGGCCTATGCTTCCTAACTGCATGATTTATCAAATCTAAGTTCCATTAATTGGTAATTTTTTTTCCTGCTGAATCCTTAACAACTTCCTAAAGACTACTCAAGACAAATGGGAACTTTGCTTCACCATATTTCCTCATATAGTTTCTGTTGTTCCTTTACTATTTAAAAACAGTTATTGCAGCATAAACTAATTTTGCCATTAAGGTTACTGGACTTAATTCTCTTCTGTGCTGCACATTGTTTAATTACATCTGTGTAAATAAATACAAAACCTAGCAACTTTAATAGTTACTTGTACTGTTCAGCATTTTCTGCATCTCTGCTCTGATTCAAATGGCAGAACATGAGATAGCTACAAAGCAGTTCTGTCGACTCCACTCCTTGGAAAAGGTTTTATATAAGAATCTTGGTGCAATGCTTTGTCTATTCACCTTCACTTCCACTGTGCTCACAAATAAACAAAACCACAAAGAACCTATTATCTAATCAACCAAAAACATTGGACATGCTACTGAGAGAAAGCTGAACTTTCACTTATATTGATACTGAAGAGACCACTATTTTTTTAAATTAATGCACATGCATTATGGATAATACTAGTGCTTTTCACTTGATTTTTTTTTAAACTCTGAATAAAAGTTACCATTTATATGCAATTCTTAAAATAGTATAGAAAAAAAAAGAATAACTTTAGTCACAGAAAGAGACTCATAGAACCAAAAAATTCGAGATCCTCTCTTGTATTTTTACCATATTATGGCAATACAATGTTGCAACTAGAAAAATTATTTTTCAAAAATTACTTCAAAATAAGATTAACACATTATAAGCATACTGTGATAACCAGTTTCTGTTGGCTGCAGAGTCAATCAGAAGGAGATTTGGAAAAATAAGCAGAAAGTTGGCTGATTGAAAGTTAACTCTTCATAAAAAATTAAAATCACAAAAACATAAAAAGGATAGTCAGATAATTTTATACAGGTCACCCCTGAAGTATTTGGATTTTCAGTGTATTGCTTCACACATGGTATTCTTCCTCTGGCCTGTGCAACAGGAAGGTGCCTGGAATTAGAGGACTGACACCTGAATGACAGATAAGATATGCCTGGCAAAAAGTCAACACTGCACAGTTTAAGATCAGCAGTGGTACTTCGTGTGGGCTCAGCTCTCTGCTTTGAATTTATTTTGGAAGAGATGATTCTTCTTTTAAGATAAAAGAGAAGGCAATATGAAGTAACGTACACCCACGATTTACAGCTAGACTCACTTTGGCATAAACCTTATGACTATGTTGCAAAAACAAGTTCTTACTCTTAATCTCTTTGAAATTTGGAGAAAAAGTCTTTGGGATTATGCCAGTTCCTGGCAAAACATCATAGAGACCAACCAGTAATAACAGCACTTAGAGTTACCAAAATAGCTAATGTACATTGCAGGAATAAAACCAGCTATTGAAATTCTGATCACAAGCATTAGCTTTGTTGACTCTTGATTTGAAAAAAACAGTGATAGAAATATGAATTCTGTAACTTCAGGTATTGTAAAAAAGCATTATTCTGACAAATCACTAGACATAGGTAGAAAATGATCCCAAAAATAGAGAAACTTGGAAGAAAACAGTTGTTTTAAACATCATCTCTGTAGTTCTCACTGTATGGAGATGGAACAGATGACATTATGTCCTGCTGTAACATATTAACATGAAGGCAAAGGAAAAAGGAAATCAAATAAGTATTTAAGTCTTTCTAAAATGATTAGTATTAGAGAAAGATAATGGAAAAAAAGAATTCAGTGTTTTTAGATCCAAGATCCTCTCTCTCCTCTCCTGATGATAAAATAAGGCAGTGGCAAAGGGATCATTATAGCACAGAGTTGTAACTACACTAAACTATTCTCTAAACATATGAATGCTTACTATTTTTAATGGTTATTAATGATGTCATAAATAGAGCTTACAATAATCCCAATAAATATACATTTAGTTCTTCTTATTGAAAGAGAACCAATTATTCTGTCTCTAAACAGGTATATAACAGGTATATATATGTCTCTAAAACACTTAGGATATGCTGGCTAACCCAAATATTAAAATACGTGTTTTAAATGTAACTCAATATTCTTCCTACCTCCATAATTGAAAGCATGCAGCATATAATCAGAAATTTCTTAAAGGTATTAATTTTTAAATTTTACTCTACTTGCAAGTCAGCTTTAAATTTGGAGGAGAGTTCAGAACCTTTATGCATCAAAATGGAAGCACACAGGTTTTTGCCCAGAAATCAGCAATGCCACACAATATAATGCTATTTCATCGCTGAAGAAGAAATTTTATATTCAGTTGTATTTCTTAAGATCCAGCATACCAAAACCATAATAGGATATGTTTGAAGTAATCTATAATAAGAAAAATTATCATACTAGGTACACAAATACCTCCCATTCTAACTTGTAATGAACTTTCATTAGATATGAGACCTGTGCCTTGCTTACAACTGGAAAAAATGTGTGTCGAAAAAACTAGCAATAAGAGTTATTCTATTCTTAAAGAAAACACACTGTTGATCCAATTATTTTGAAATAGTGAGCAGCTACAGATAATTGCTTATATATACATAGCTACAACTTGGTGCTCTGTCATGACTTCCTCCTGGTGAGACCTTCATATACCTTTGGCTGAATTACTCGGTTGGAATGATATTCACAGGAAAGGTGTTATAACTAACAAGAAGCTTGAAAACTTTTTACAGAACTGGAAACAACAGGTGGTATTCTGTAGAACCATTTTCAGTAGAAAAAGAAATTGCAGTATAACACACCAGTGGGAAAAAAAAGTCTAATAAACCAAAAGTTATCAACAGCTGTTCCTAGGTTCTTATAAAAGCTGTTCCTGAACAATAATCACATAGAGGAATGCTGGTATCTTCTGTTAACGTAAAAAAAAATTACAGATGTTGAGAAACTTCCTCACTGCTTGAGCAAACATCAGCCTTCCTCACTTAGACATAACTATTTGCATAACTGTGCCAAAATGTGCAGCAATTCTGCAATATACCTACTGCTTTTTAATTCTAAGTTGAGATCACAAGAATTAGTTCATCTGCAGCTCGACTTGGTTCGAAAGTATATACACAGAAAACAGCTGGCAATCATAAAATGTACTAAATTGCTTTGGAATCTGCTCTGTTCTCCCTTACCCTTGACCTGCTGGTCATACATTGTGCAAATCTGGGTGATTTTGTAAACATGTTCCACTAGACAAATCATTAAATTAGTGTAAAGGCACCAAAACTGTTCAGAAGTTGATGTGTCATTTTAAGCAATTTGTTCTACTTATTGCCAAACTTTTTCCCCCAATATTAGTATTAAATATACAAAAAAAGGAGGAAGATTCATTCCTAAGATGCTATCGAGTATACAACAAACTATAGCTACAGGCTTTCCTGTACATATTTAGAAATGTGATATTTCCCCAATACAGAGCAAAAAATCAACCTTTAGAACAAATGCTAAAGCAACTGATGCTCTTCTGAGAACCCAAAGATGAAAATACACCATCCAGATAAGTAGATATTTCTGTCTATACAGCTTTTTATGGCATCAGAAGAGTCACAGCTAAGAAACAGTCAAACATTGTAAAAACTGTCAATGACAGAGGAAACAGCTGTCATAGGATACCCGACATCTTCCTTCAGTTTGATTGTCTAAATCTATCTGATTAAAAAATGTATTTTTTTCCAAAAGTTGTACAAGGTAGCATAATTTTCAATCGAATTGAATCTCCTGAGATGGTTCTTTGGAAATGAACAAAACAGAAATTTAGAAAGAAGTTCAAGTTACTTCTTCTCTCCAGTGTCCACCCCGACACACTTCCAGTGTAATTATTTTTAAATAAGGGCAGTTGCCAAGAGGAACATGTGAGCAGAACCAGAATGAAAAAAAAAACCCAACAAAAAACCAACCAGCGAACCACAAAAAAAAAAATCTCAAATGATCCACTTACTCTCAGAGCTTTCACTAAACAGGTTTCCTCAGAGGGTGATTAACCCAATATAGCAGAGGACGAGACAGTAGGATATTTTCAGTGGTATCACTCTACATTCTTCAGTGACTTTCTTGGAAATTTAAGCAGTCAAGACTGGTCTCTAAATGACCACACTAAGACAAGTAGTTCTGCAACAAACCCATAGACTTCCTAGGTGCAAAAAATGTTACTACCTTTCCATAGTGTGGCATGATAGGTTCGGAGTAAGTGACATGCTTAGCTTTCTTCCGTTTGAATCACTTGCTATCACCTTGCTGCCTGCTCCTTGCTGTGTAACTGACCTGGAGATTGCTGGGGAATCCTAAACCTGACTGAGGTGTCTGGAGCTATGAATGTTCTCCAACACACTGGAATAGCGCTTACTCCAGAATTGGAGTCTAACCTAATCAAATTAGTTGCTTTAAAAGAAGCTAGAGACAGGACTGGTCAGTCAGAATTAGCATAATGATGATGATGATAATAATAATAATAATAATAGAATGAAGAATAAGCTTACAGCATTTTCTCAGAGAAAGAGTTAAGTAGATTTGCTGTTCTAAAAATTACTGCAAAACATAACCACATCAGGAAAACGTGATTCTAACTCACCCACCAGGACCTGCCTTAGTGGTTCAATTTCTCGCAGGCTTGTGACACTGGGCAATCAGCATCTTAATGACTGCAAGGCCCCAGTGCCTTCATCACGCTACCTTACCTGATCATCACCATAAAGATGGCTGCCCTCAGTCTTCTAGGGAAGAAAGGAGGAGGGACAAAAAATAATGGCACCAACCAATGTGCTTCTCCTTTCTTGTGCTACAATGGCTCTTGCTTAACCTGTCAATGAAAAGGCTTGCCCCCTCATGCCTAGTAATTGTGTATTCAATAATAAAGTGCATTACCTTGCTCTCCTCTAGGGTTACTGATTTACATTTTTTGCAGGCTTTTGTTAACCTTAACAATGTAAGCATTGCAGAAACATATGAAATAATTACAAATTTTCTGTTTCTTTTGTATTACTTTCAGTGGCATAGCTGTTCATTTCCTCATATCCCAAATATTTAGAATTCATCTTTGCAGGTAGCATGAAAGTGTTCACTACCTCATCTGTGGAGGATGGCGGGAAAAAGTTTCCTTCTTTAGCAGCTGACATTTTTCCTCATTATTTTATTTCTGCCTCTCACGCATTTCTAGTTACACTGACTGTGTTGCCTGACTTAGTTTCTTCGCACCCTTAAGTTTCCCATCTTCAAAGACTTCAGGTTTTCTGGCAATGGGGCTGTACACCTCAGGATATCCAGCAGGGCTGAGGAGAACCACCAAAGTACAGCATATATATGAGGGTGCACTAGAAACATAAAAGACACAAACCATCCTCTACTATCATTCATAGATTTCTTCATTAATTCTCCTTCTAAAAGGGAAAGGCTATACCCTCCTTGTGGAAGAGAGAAAGTGAAAACCAAGAATTTCTGTGTCTGGTAAGAGACAGACAGAATAAACTTTTTTCCAGAAAAACAGATGCTTAAAACAAGCAGTGGTGGGATAATACTTCAGCCTGGCATCACAGTATCTCTAGAACTGAAAGGAGAGGCGACTGTTAGCATCTGACTCGAGTATTACTTGGGGATGCTGTGTCACCCTCAGTTGATCAGATCAGCCTGTGTTCTGAAACTGTTTAATGGCTGGCACAGCTCTCCTTTCTATTGCGCGGCAGCACCAATTCTATCCCCAAGCTTTCTCCCACATTATTCCCCCCTCGAGACCATGATTCCTACCTTACACTGTGAACATTGGGGTATATTGGCCAAAGCTCTAGTTCCGTATTTTTCATTTTTTTATAGTTTTACAATTCATTTAAGGCAGAAAACCAAAGCAGTATAATAAGACAAATGCTGACGAAGAAATACCTTTATATATATATGTATCTGGCCATTATAAGACTGCAGTATTCAATCTTGTCACATCGAATATGAATGAAATTGCTCTTCATACCCCAATATTCTAATCAAACTCATTGTGAAATACTTGTACTTGACTCAAAAATTCCCATGCAGGGAGACAAATGTAAAAACTCATTGGAAATGCAAAGTAAACTCAAAATTTCAAAATCCACTTTAATCAAAATTTCATCACCAATTTTTATAAATTAAAATATATGACAAGAAGGTGGAGCTTACTGACAATAAGCCATCTTTATTTATTTACCTTTGAATTAATTCATTTTCACTTATATTACTTTCCCTTGGAGTGACCAAAACCCATGCTAGTTAGGTAGATCTGGAACAATCACAAGACCAAGAAGTCTTGATATGATGTGTGACATAATTTCACTGAAGAAGGACCTGTTTTTCATTTTGTGTTTTCCCCACAGTAATTAAAACTGGCTTCCTTTTTAATGATATGTGCAATTTACAGTGGTACAGCATCATGCAGAAAAATACAGTAGATCAAACTTAAATGGCTTTTTTTCAATATTTCCCAAAGAATAATATTAATTTTTAAATTTCCTTGAAAATACTAAGCATAACTGAAAAAAACTCATAATTAAATATAAAGTTAATATAATCCTTTTCCAAACCAATACCCTTAATAAGAAATAACAAATAATCCCCAAACAGATCAACACAATCTTATCACAAGTTAGAATTTCATTTGGGATCTGAGTCCCTGAAGGACAGAATAAAGAGGAAAGATTAACACATGAATTCATAACAAGTTTTAGCCATTGCTTTTCATCAAAAAACATCAAAAGCACCACTGGACTTAGTGGCTTTAGGGAGTCCATATTTTCAAGGGTAATGTTTTATGGCAACACCGTACTAAAAAGTACATGTGCTTGAATTGTTTGGATGTTAGAAGTAGTTGATCGTCATCTTAATTTACAGTATTTCACACTAATAATAAATGTTACAAGCCTGGTGAATTATTAGGAAATTTAACTCATTGCATTGACATTTTTCTGCCTATCTGAACAAAAAAGAAAAAATGAGTTTTATTAAGGATTCGATACTCACAGAGACACAGAAAAATTACCCTCTTCTTTGTTTGTTTTGTTCTTATATATTGCACGTACTACAAAATGAAAGAAACACACATCACTGGGATCCGACCACAATTAATTCTGCAAATTTTGATCTAGCATCTTGCTCAAGCAGCTTTTAAAAAAGAGAATGCATGCTAAGGGCAAAAATAACAGCAGTATTAACTTGGGTGTGATACTTCTGGTAGCCCAGACCCTTTGTATTCCAAATCTTTTATACAAAATAATATCCAGATTTTGTGCAATATGACAAAGAATACAAACAAAAAACTCCTAAAAAGAGTATCATCTTTGTGAAGGCTACAATATAAACATTTTGAAATGAGTATGTGCCTGACTTTGCAGGCAGCAGTGTATGTGTTATCCATATAGGATGTATGTGCTTTTACAGTGTAAACAGAAGAAACAACGATGATGTACTGTGAAATCTGTGAGTAAATTCTGTAAAAGAGTGTTCTCTCATGACTTTAACAAGGCTATATTTTAAAGTTACACTAACATAAATAAATGCAATGTACATATTTGCTTTCTATGTGATTCTACAACTTGGAGAAGTCTTGGGAGACTTGTCTGGCCTTGCAACAACCTTGTTTACAGGCAGAGATGAAGCAGTAGCCTGTGTTTGTATACACTGCCTGTCCCACTGACCTCCTTCAGAGAACTGAAGCCACTGCCAGGAGCGCCAGACTACAGCTCTTCCCCTCACAAAACTGATGCTCCTATACAGCCTCCCTAAGGCTGCATGAAGAAGAACATAATCACATTGTTAATCTAGGCAATCACCTGGGCTTTCAGGATGTAACTGGCGTTTGCATTTATCACGTCACAGGGAAAATTTTGAATTGCATATTTAAAAATGAATAAAATTTGCCTCTCCTACCTGTCTCACTGTCCATCCTATGGATTTACTATATTGCTCTAGCAAAGCTTGCAAGGATCAGCAGGAGAACGTATTAGTTTGAGGATTCAGAAATGATAGAGTTGCAGCTGGCCCGATGGCAACTGAAGTTAAAAACATTTTATGAACAGCTTCCCCAACAGGAAATCACCCACAAGAATATGTTTTTTTCGATACAAAATAGTCTTTAAAAAACCTTGGGTGTTTCCCCCAACCCTGCCCCTTCTAAAACCAGCAGCTGGATAGGATTTCCACTTCATCTCACACACAAAACAAGAGCCTGATAGCCTGGGTTTGCAGGTAATGTCTTGGATCAGGGGAGAGTGGCATGTGATTTTTAAACACCAGGTTTGTGCCACTCATTTAAACAATGAATGATGTATGAAAACATCGCTAAGCACTGACTGCCACAAAATTTGCAAATAAGCAAAATTTGCTTACTGTGAGTAATAATACAAGTAGAAAATAGCCCAAATTTGTTAATCTACCAGATGCAGGAATACAGAACCTACAAAAAATGTTTACTATTCTTTATATGCCGTTCTAGTCAATGTGGTGAGGATTATGGAAAAAAAAAGTCTTACTTGATTTGGATTTGAAAGCACAAATTATTTAAGTCTTAGAAGTGAGAAGTGTGTTAACAAAAACCTAAATATCACATTTCTAATTACATTCTTACCACAAGCTTTTCTCTGCTCTTCCAAAAACTGTGACCGTAACAGAAGAAAGGTGCACCTCTAAGGAGAGTTATAGCCTATGGATGAAACCGTGCTGGAGCAGGCGGATGGGCCCCAAAGGTCTGAAGGTCATGTCCCAATTCACTCCAGAGCAGGTGAAAGGAGTAAGCAACAAAGAGCAGCAAAAGGAAAGAGCTGCTGCAGAGCAGTCTCCAGGACAACCTGCTCCATCACTGAAGGGACCAAATGCAACATGTGACATCAGACACTGGAGGTGAGGAAGGCGGAAGGAGAGGTGTGTGGATGAAGGTCAAGAGTTTTCTCTAACTTTTTGTTTGTTTTCTCTTGTTCTCACAAATGGAATCAGTCATTAAAAGCTTATGTTAATTGGCAATAAATCAAGCGAATTTCCCTGACTCAAGATTGTTTGTACCTGTGATAAATGTCCACAATAAGAAAATAAAATTAATTCTGAGCATGCAAAAGAAGATTGAGAATCATACATTTCTTTAACTTGCCACGGTTTTAAGATCATACAAAATTAAGTTTGGTATAATGTTCATCCATCTGTATGAAATGAAATGATTCAGGAAAACAGCCACAGGTGGTTAGATGATAGAGATCTGTAAGAATAAAAATACTTCTGTTTTATTCAAATTTATGGTTAGAGATTCAACAACATTGTGTTTCCACATCTGCCATGCTGATATTTGTGAAATGAATGACTCAATATTTGAAGTAAATACTTGTAACTAAGTTTATAATAAATTACATATCTATTTTTAAAAAATGCACGGTGAAGCGGATTAGCCTACCTGTTAACCTGCACTGAGTCATCTATAATGTCTTTAGTAAAGCTGAAGTAAATGTCACTGTGTAGAAATAACATTATTTGGTCTACTGTTTAAACCTGGCCTGTCTGTGAGATACATTCAGTGTCTCAACACTTAATGTGTTTTGGACGAATAAGATAGATCATGCCACGTGACCAAATGTCTGTGGTAGATCTTACTATATGGCCAAATGTCCCAAGTGTCCAGGAGCTGGAACAGCAGAGTTTTAGTGGCTATTCTGACACAAAGATATGGCTAATATCCTGAAGTTTTGAAGTGTAGGGGTTAAGAAAGCAAAATGTGAATTTGAGCTGAGAGACTGCATAGAGGAGATAGCCAGAGGGTGTTCACACTCACCAAGGCATCAAATTACCAGTCTTGGTGAAGAATTTATCATTATAGAATAGAAACAGAAAGGTAGGTCTGGGGACCTCTCCATCTTCAGCCTTTCAGGAAGCCTGCACACATTGCTTACCTTCAGATAACACAGGAATCAATATAGGACTATATTAAGAGATGGAGTAAGATAACACATGTTATTACCTTAGCAATTACAAGGGACAACTGTTGGGCTGAATCATGCAGCTTACCTTAATTACAGTAAAGGAAATAAGATGACCACGGAACATTAGAGATGAAAAAACTATGAGAAAAGAGTTCGTATATTAAAAGAAAAAAGACAAAAAGGCAGCTATTGCAAACTAGCCAAAAGAGGCATTTGATTTCTGGCTTGGACAACTTCATATTGTCTTTTGGATTTATTTATTACCTTGAGATAATTTAATTTAACAATGGCTTGGATAATTTTATATTAGTGATAAGGTTTCAGAACTGACACTGTGTTCATCTGGCACTTAACCCTTTTTCATGAGAAAACTTTTGATCTACAGATGTCCGCTAACCCTGTTTGAAACTTTCTGAATTTAGTTAAACAAGACATTCTCTTATGACTTCATTTCCTGTTAGCAATCTTGGCAGTAGATATTTTTAAACATGAACACCTACTCCACCTTCTGTTTTTTGCTTTTATTCTTATGTCCTTAATCCCAAAATGCATACTAACACATGAATCTTCCATATCAAATCTGGATCACCTTGATCTTTATTTGTGCATCATATTGTATGTTTAAAGTAAAAAAATATCTTTTAAAAATCAGTTGCTGAGACATTCTATTTCCCTTGAATTTTCTTGATTTCCAGGTGCCATGATAAAGGCCAAAAGGGGGCTTAAAAGGTAGAACATTTCATAGTTCTTAAGACAGTGTTTACTAATGTAAATGTGATGTAATGGCCATTGGCAGTTTAAAAGATGTATCAGCAAACCAGGCAGTAAAATGAACAGCAGAACAATGTGTTATGGTCTCACTAAAAAAATACAGGCTGTACCTTCAAAATTTGTTTAGCCAGACAAATGCTAGGGTTAAGTACAAGCCTAACTAGACAACAGCTTCAAATACTCAAGAGATCAAGAAAGGTTACTTTTGGCTTTTAGACACATAGAAAAATATCTTGTTCCAATCTTAAAAAAAAACCCCAAAACCCAACAAACCTCCATGGTACAGTTCTGATATCAGTTTTTAAGCAGGTTACTGTGTTTCACTGGAAAGGTACTACACATTTGCACATGGCTTAAAATAAAATTAATAAGCTAAACCAAGTATACGGGGTCTACCAGCTTGTGGAAAGATCAACTTAAGGGCATGTCTACACTTTCACACAGGACACTTCTCCAAGAAGTACAACCTAGAAGGTTGGGTACAACCTAGGGTACAACCTGGGTACAACCTAGGGTACAACCTGGGTACAACCTAGAAAGAAAGAGCTTAAAGATTCAAAGAAATTCAAAGGCAGACCCTAGCTTCTCCTGGAAATTCCTTCATATAGTGGCACATTTGACTTTTCTGTCAAATTCCCAATGCCAAAAAGATGTGGTCTTATTTTTCTGACTCCTACTCATTCAAGCCACTTAGTAAACTAACTGGGATTATCTGGAAGCAAAGGCATACCCTGATTTATTCAGAATTCTGACCATAACAAACTGGATCACTAAACAATTTTTGTTCCCTAATGACAAGACTGAAACAAATGTATGGCCATTAGTAAAACAAATCTGCATGTGCTGACGAATTCTAGAGTTTAAAACAGAAAATACAAGTGTTTTAAAATATTTTCCAGGTCTTGCTGCAAAGAATGTCATCTGCTTAAACATTTCACAGTACAAAATGGTAGGTTACATGCAATCTTTTGTGATTTCTTAGAGAAAAAAAAATTAAAGTATTTTTGTACTTATCGTATGCATTTTCTCATCCTCCTGCCCTTTTCTTTTTTTTAAGAACTGACTCTCTTTTGTAATCAGTAATTGCTGATCTTTACAGCAAGAGTTTTTGCATGGACATTTTTAAGCAATATTGTTTTTCAAAACAGTAGAAATCTGAACAGTAATTGAGATCTGTATCCTATTTCCTTCCAGAATTAATTTCTATCAGTGAATATGGTAAATAATAAGTGATACTGCATAGGCTGTGATCATAGGACTTAGTAAGAACTGTTTTAGTTTCTGTCTTGGTAACCTTAGGATATTATTTCAGAGTCTGAAAAAAAAATTAGAAGTACAAAGAGATTCCAGATATTATCTATTTTTGTATAAATAGAAATCACAATCAAATTTAGAGATATTAATTAACCTTCGACACCTGCAATCAAGATACTGATGACTCCTTATATGTTTCAAAATACCATAGGACAATGAAGTACAGAAAGAGAAGATTCTCAGTATACTATTATTAACTATTCTTGAGATGGAATTCTAACTTTTCATCATAGACTGTCAATTCACTAATAGCAGCTAAAAAAATAATCCTACTAGACTTAATGTTCACATTTCCAAGATTTTTCACACTTTCCAGATGTCACTACCGTATAAAATAAAAAGTTAATATTTAATTTAATCTTGGAGTTTCTGAACAATTAAACATTTTTTATTAATGTTTATGTATCTTTTAATTAATTTGCAACACTTTTTTATGTCAAAAATATAAAATAAAGAATAACATAACAGTATCAATTCCTCTACTAATTTCAAAAAGATATCAGAAAACACTTCTTTCTTTCTTTTCCCAATCCTTAGACAGAGTGGCAACCAGAACCATGATTTGTTTAGAAGCCTGAGAGACTGTAACAATCTCCTGGGGGAAAAGTGTGTGAATTACTACTAGATAACTAAAGCTGGAAGCTAAGTTTAAATCTACCTCTCCCTTGCCACCCACCCCCTCCTTTTTTTTTTAGAGTGATATCAGATGAATCTCTCAGTTAAGATCGACTGCATCATTCTATCAGGTAGTCACCCAGGGCTTAATCCTTACAGAGTCATTTTACAATCTGTCTCTTGGCCGAGATAGCAATTCAGTTCACACACAGATGGCCGGCACACTGAAAATCAGTTGAAAGGTGAATTTCAGAGTTTAGGAAGCGAGGAATAAGGCAGAATCTCTAACACATGCTGGCTTTAAAGAAAACTCTCTTCATGCAGCCCATTTCTAAAACAGAACCTACTAAATTCTCTGGCCAGTTCATCGGTTTTTCTGCACATGTACATGCTTAATTGAGCCAACATGTAAATGATGGATCATTTGTTTAGTAATGCACAGAATAATGTTAATATGTACTGTAGAAAAAGTGATGATAAATAAAATCAAAATGCCACTGGTCTAATTTTTAAAGGAGAAATACCCAGAAGTATCTAGGAATATTTCTAAATCAGACATTACAAACCAGCTAATTTGATATAAGATATAAATTCTGATTAGCTAACCAGGGGAAAAAAAAACCCTATCCAGAAAATGGACTCTATTTTATCTCACCTTGAACTGGAGAGTAAACTGGCATGGAGTACTGCATGTAAAAGCCATTTAGGTACAATCAGAAGTCATTTTCATCAGCACAGATGCCCCAAATTGACCACCATAATGTGGGGGATTAAATGGATCTTGGAATTAATCACATATGAAAGAAGTTCTCTTGAATGGTGGAATCACATGGGACTTCCACCTGCTGAGATGTTATCAATGCACTATTCGAACAGCTTTCTAAAATGCTGAAAATAAGTCTTTGTCTTGTAACGGTTTTCACTCACAATTTTATGAAGGCATGCAAATATGGCAAGGAGTACTAACTGTATGCAGTTAAGTATTTTAGAAGGCAAATAACTCTGGCACAGCAGTGTCTGTCCAGTCAAAATAAAGAGTTTTTAGTTATTTCTAATCTTGGTGATGAAGGATTTGATTCTACAACACAGGACAAACAAAAAGAACAACAGAAGAAAGAACCATTGGAAAGAACTGGTAAGGAGTACAGTCATGTTTTCCTCGCTGCTTTTCTTAAACTGCAAAATCTATTCAAGCTGGGGGACTGGAAAGCAAAGGTCATGTTTGCAAAACAAAAGAGGAAAACATCCCCAGAATCACAGGGCATATGAATAAATTTAAATCTGTTTGATCTTCTGTGCAAAATCTATAGTGAGCTAATGTAGTTTCCAAGGTGGGTCGAAGAAACACAGCAATATGGTAAAGTGTCATCATGTGAGTCAATACAGAATCCATGAGCATCGGTCATTAGGGGCAATGGCATGGAGGACATACTTAAAAATATGACCTTGAGTACACAGAATTTATTTTAAAAATTTAAATAGAAAGGGGAACCATGCAATCACAATTTAAAAAAAAAGTGTCTGTCTAGATTCCATGTGTATTAAATATAAGTACATAGAGACAGAAGAATATTGTACTGTTTGTTTTGCATATTTAGGATCTTTACAGAAATTAAGATAAATGGCATACATGACTGCTGCATATTCTTTGCCACCTCTCCTTTTTTCATGAGGCCACTATCATGCCTCCCACAGTGTATGTGCAGTGACATCCCACAGCATTTTCAGAAGATTCAAGAAGTTTCCTCCTCCCCATACATGTTTTCCCAGACTTAACATTTTAATCTTTATCAGTCCTTTGTAATTTCTTTTTCTGAATAAATAAGAGTAGATCCAAAGTGATTTTTAGTCTTCCCCTAAGTCTTTGAAAATTGCACCTTGCCTGTCTTTGGAAACAACTATCACCTATACCAGGAAATCTGACCTGATGCCAAATAGAAAATTTCTAGAGAATGGATTTGATTGTCAAAACCATAAAAGAGGACAATGATTGAGGGAACCATATGGCAAGGACTTAAAGTCCTCTCTCTCTCCTTAAATAAGACCGAACACCTCAACTGAGCACCACACCCATTGAGGCAATCATTCTTCCCTATTTATCATGATATTAACTGTTTATATAATGTATAACAGTTCCAACATGAACAGAGTGAGAAAGACTATCCCTGAAATAATGGAGAACTGCTGTCTAAGGCATTCCCAGCAGGTTTAGATTCCTGATTTCATCTTCTGCAATGAGATTTGGAATGTCATTAGACTTACTCAGAAAGCAAAATGGAAAGCAACAGACTTTGAGATACCGACCATGAAACACAATATAAAATCAGGTGCAATATTTTAGACCAACACTTGACCTAGCCCAAAGTTCTGCTTCCAGTATTGGACATTAATAGGGCAGTTGTACAGAATTACTTTTTCCAGATGATGGGGTTAGCCTCCAGCAATTTATTGGCCAGAGTCTTCCTGAGCAGGAGGTGTTGTTTTGTGTGGGCCAAACCTTTGGCATTCCATGTACATTTTTAAAGTTGGAAAGTTTTTACTTTTACTATAGTGGAAAAAAATCTGACGTATAAAGGAGGAATAAATTTCTAAAATCATGTTTGAACAAGGCTGAGGCTTTCACATTTGGGAGGTGTTGGCATCAACATAACTGGCAACTAGATTCAAAGCTAAATTTAAGAAGCATATATAATGTCCTAATCTTCCATGAATATTTATTTACAGGAGCAAAGCTGAGCTCTTCCAACCCTACAACCACTGTCATCTTAGTGAGGGAATCCTGTCTGAATTTTCCTCTTCATTGTAAGTAAAAATCTCTCCCTACAGTAGAAGAGAACATAATCTAATTGTTTTTGTAATACTGCCTTTTATTAATCTTTTCTGTGATTGAGAAAAAGTAAGACCTAAATATCTAAAACTGTATTATTTAACCTTCTAGCAGCACTTCTTTTAAGAGCAGAGAATTCACTGCTAACTTCCAGTGAAAAACCCAAGAATATTCATCTACACAAAGGCAAACCCTTACTTTACAATCAGAACATTACCATTTTATTAGGAGGAATTAAAGTAAAATAGATTTGTGGAAATTAATTTTATATTCTACTGGTAACTTGGAAATCTCCATAAGGCTTTGAACAACGCTAGATCAGATAAGAAAAGATTACCTGAACCACAGAGGGAAATCACATATTTTAAGAGACTTGGCTTTAATCAACTAATTCAAAGTTATATTTTATTAAACCTTGTTTTTTTTTTCCAATCAAATAAGCTTAACAAGGAGAAAAGTGCTATTCCATTTAATGACTGAGTACACTGTAAATGCAACAGAAACAGAATAGGTCTAGAGATTGTAAAAAATCCATATTTCAAATGCTTTCAATATCACCAGGGAAAAGATTAGAATTAAACATTAAATTTTTTAACCAATTCAGAGGTATTCTTTTCCTCTAAATGTTCATAACACACTAACTCTAATGTACCAGAAAAAAAAAATCAATTTTTCATGTGATTGTGACTTGTTGATTTAGCTGTTTAAGACAGTGAAAACTCTGAATGTTTCTTTTTAGTAAGGAGGTTTGTAATGCTTTTTCCCCCCAAATGGATTCTCCAGTGTCTAACTGGGATTAATCTCCTGTTGCCTATTCTGTCTAACAGGGCACTCAGAGGTTATATGTGTTCTTTTTTTTCCTGGAGCTTGTAAGAACATAAGTATTTTTGAGACCTCTAGCTGCTGTCAAATTTAGTTGAAGCATTTGTGTTTTAAAGTTATTGAGGAGGTGGAAGAGAATGGAAAGAAATCCACAAACACATAATGTGACTGCAAGGCTTTACTCCACATAAAATCAGTTGAAAACATTAAACAAATATATCATACCACTGCCCGTTTTTGGATTGATAGAATTCAACTATGTTAATAAAATCATATTAAAAAAAAAAGGCAAATACAACTCTGCCGACTGCTGACAACTCCCTTTATGGAAGAATTCAGATAATCTGGAGCTGGCACACCCTGCCCACTCACCCCCACCTTCCTGGGATCACACACAGTACGTCAGACATTTCTTGGCAGGGTACTTTGATAATCCTGAACAGACCAACCTTTTGGAACACTTCCAGGCAAACGTGTTCTGAAATAGCCTCTTTCTAACCTGTTTCCAGAAATCACAAGAACATTGCAAATCCAACCAGGGAATTTGGCTCCATGTCTGTAAGTAACCAGGTTTTAGTTACCGTGAACAGCAGAACTCTACCCTGAATGCCTAAAGATATATAACACCAATATAACCCAGACACATTTTCATTTTGGATTCACTACTTTTTAGTTAAAAGAACTTTCTTCTACCTTTCAACATTTAATATATTTTAGTACTGCATTTCAAAGTATTTAATGTAAAATATTTTAATGATTTATTTTTTAAAAGTGATCTCATTAAATATAATATAATATTAGACCTAATATAATTAGTTTTTAGCTTGTCCTTATGCATTATCTAGACAGGTGTAATTAAAGGACTTCAGATTCACTTTATTCTGTTATATACTTTGCACTGTCTCTCTATTGATATGAACACTGCATTGAAAAAAACTTTCTCAATATCTATTAATTCATCTCCTTACTTGCATGGTGTTTAGGCAAGATAAAACAGAGGCTTCAGAAATAATTTCATACCTGATCCTCATACAAGGTATGATTTGGGAGCATAAAGTTAATAGCATCTACAAAAGTGCCAGTATCTAGTAACAAATTATTATGATTGATGCAAAATAAAGTTAAAAGAGCAATAACACTCCAAAGTTTAGATTCAACCAAACAAGCATGCAAAATTACAAAGAATCTGCCTAAGTGAAATTAGAAATGGAAGCTGTTCCCTTTCCTGTTTCAAGTTTTCTTCTATTCTGTCTGTATTTCTAATACAGAAATCAAGTGATATAATATGTAATTTTTCTTTTCTGTGCAGGTCCATCTTTTATTTACCATGCATTATAGTAGGCAAATAATTTATTTTCTCATTGAGCTATCATCCATAAGAATAATTTAAAACCAGCTAATAAACATTATGGTTTGTTAGAACTGCTACTGATTAAATCTTAAGAGTCTAAAACATACAAATATAAACAGAACGCAATTAGAGCTATTTAAAGAATCCATTTTTAACTTAGATTAACCATACTTTCCATTTGCTAGGGATAAACACTCATAAATGAAACCCATTGCTGAACAAGAAGCAATTACTTCAGTTTAAAATATTAATACATATTGCCTTTTAAAAAGTCTAGGAAAATCATTTATGTACTGTACAATACAAACTCAATTCATACTGAGAATGAAAATGGGATGGCATTCTGAATCCTAAGTGAGCTGCAACCGTCTTTGAGGTACAGTTTGTTCATGTCCATTTATAAGTCCATTAAATTCTTTTCTCCAGTTAGTATTGTCCTCAAAATAATTATGATAAAATACAAATACATGGGTATTGTATTTTTAAGCTAATTAACTCCCCCAAATTTGTCAACTAGCTCTCTTGCAACAGCCCTTGTTAATATCTGAGACATGCTAGTAATGCAAACTAATTACTGATGTGCAGCATACTAATTCTAGAGCCAGTAGACTCTCAAAGTTATTCCCAATTGCTGGTCTAGAAATGTACACATACATGCATATACATATATACATATATTTATACGCACATAAATATGCACCAGGACTAACAGGTATATGTTGGATTTTAATAACTGCTTGATTGTGAGATACTTCTCAGTTCTAGAGACAGCTGAATTCAGGAAAATGATTTCTACTACGATGCTAACATTTTCTTCTGCTTAGACTATTACTGGGTTTTTTCTAAGCATTGTGTTATAAATTGCATTTAAAGGTGTAATTTTGAGCTGTATCATACACTCTTACTTCTACTTGCTCATACACTGAGGAAGTATTAAGTGTTTTGATTTCTCTACGGTCACACAAGATCCCTTCACCAGAAAGGTCAAAACCAAGGCTCTTACAGTGCCACAAACCAGTCTTTTATTGTCAGGTGGTGGTGTGCCAAAGTTGGGGCCTTCCCTCTTCAGCCTCAGGACAATAAAGACTGTATTTGCAGAGAGGTTAGAATAAGATTATTGATATTTTAAACCAGATTTTTTGATTATTCCTCTGATAAACTGTCACCTCATACACTACAGTTCACCTGGTTTTGTAGCTCTGAAGTATACTCAAGTGTACAGAAACCAAGCATCTGAATTTACAGAATCAAAGATCCATTAAGGTTTTAAAAGGCCTCTAAGATCATCAAGTCCAACCTTTGACTGAACATCAGTAAACCCTAGAATTTGGTGCCACACCCAGCCGTTTCTTGAACACCTCCAGGGATGCTGACTCCACCACCTCCCTTGGCAGCCCATTTCAATGTTTAACCACCATTTCAATGAAAAAATTCTTCCTGATGTCCAATCCGAACCTCCCCTGTCACAGCTTGAGGTCATTTTCTCTTGTCCTGTCACTGGTTGCCTGGTGAAGAGACCGAACCTCACCTTGCTGTACCCTCCTTTCCTAGGTAATTTTAAAAATCAGTAATGTGAAGAAGAGGCTCTCCCCTGAGCCTCTTCTTCAGGCTAAACAACCCCAGGTCCTTCAGCCATTCCACATAAGACTTGTACTCCAGAGCCTTCACCAGCTCCATTGTCGTTTTCTGGATATACTCCCACACCTCAATGTCCTTCTTGTAGTGAGGGGCCCAGAACTGGACACAGCACTCAAGGTGCAGCCACCAGTGCTGAGTCCAGGGGGAAAATCACTGCCCTGGTCCTGCTGACCACACTATTTTTGATACAGGCCGGGATGCTATTGGCCTTCATGGCCACCTGGGCACACACTGGCTCATGTTCAGCTGGCTGTTGACCAGCACCCCCAGATCCTTTTCCACTGTGCTGCTTTCCAGCCACTCTTCCTTCAGTGTGCAGCACTGCAGGAGGTTGTTGTGACCCAAGTGTAAGACCCGGCTCTTCCCCTTACTGAATTGTACAATTGACCTTGGCCCATCAATCCAGTCTTTTCAGATCCCTCTGCAGAGCCTTCCTGCTCTCCAGCAGATCAACACTCCCACCCACCGTAGTGCTGTCTGTGAACTTGCTGACGGTGCACTCAATCCCCTCACTCAGAACATGGATAAAGATATTAAAGAGGACTGGCTCCAAAACTGAGCTCTGGGAAACACCACTAGTGACCAGCCTCCAGCTGGATACAACTCCATTCACCACCACTCTTTGGGCCTGGGCATCTAGTCACTTTGTAGCCCAATGAGCTATGCAGCTGTCCAAATGGTGGACTGCAAGCTTCTCCAGGAGAATGCTGTGGGAGACAGTATCAAAGGCTTTACTGAAGTCCAGGTAGATAACGTCCACAGTCTTTCCCTCATCCAGTAAGTGGGCCACCTGGTCATAAAGGGAGATCAGGCTGGTCAAACAGGACCTCCCTTTCCTAAACTCATGCTGGCTAGCCTTGAAAGATCCCCTGGATGCCCTGTACATGCCATGTGATTGCACTCTTATCTGTTCCATAGCCTTCCCTGGCACTGGAGTCAGGCTGACAGGCTTGTAATTCCCTGGATCCTCCCTTACAACCCTTCTTGTAGGCGGGCATTACATTGATAACCTCTGGTCATCTGGGACCTCCCCAGTTAACCAGGACTAATGATAAATAAAGGAGAGTATTTTGGTGAGCTCTTCCACCAGCTCTGTAAGTACCCTCAGGTGAATCCCACCTGGCCCCATAGACTTGAGAGTGTCTAAGTGACACAGCAGGTCACTAGCCACTTCCTCCTGCCTTGCAGCAGGTCTATTCTGCTCTCTGTCCCTGTTCCCTGACCAGCTTAGGGAACTGATTGCCCTGGTCTCTCCGTTAAAGACTCAGGCAAAGAAGGCACTAACTACCTCAGCCTTTTTCCTCACCCTTGCAGACAGTGTTCACCTCCATGTCCAACAAAGGCCTCATAATTTACTAAGTCATGATCTACTGTTTTAACACTTTTACCAATCCCTCACTCTATGAAGCTGCAATTAAAACAGATATAAAAATTTTAACAAATTGTGTTTCTATTCTCTTTGAAGTGGTATTTTTATGTTTATATTTAAGTGTATGTTAAAAGGCAATTAGCAATTGAGCAAAGTGAATAATTAATTATGTGCAATTAGAGTGGAACTGTAGACAAATAGTGCCATATTACTGGCAAATTTCAACAATGTGATAAATTGTGGCAATTATAGGCAAAGTAATAATGATTTTCAATCAAAGAATATAAATGAGAATATGTTCTGTATTCACAACAATAAAAGTTCAATCTGTTTGCCTGTGTTTAAACTGGCTGCAATTCATACACACCCAAATCATTATTATGATTCTTTTGCTAAAACATGTTTATTTTCAGCGCTACTTTGTATTATATATTTTTGCATACGTAGAAACACTTTCCTCCAGAAATGCTCAAAGGGCTTTGAGGACTGTCCTCAGTTCAGTCTTCTGAGACATTTCAGGACATAAAATCCCTTACCTGACTGCCTCGTGTCTCTGCAGTGTTTCGTATAGTATGACGGACTGCTGAGAGGAACCTACAGCTGAAAGGAGCGTTTCAGACTCTCTGGTTGGTACCCTCTTGTAGCAGAGCAAGTCTCCTCTCATTAGTTATTTAACTTAACATGCCAAGCTCTATACTGCAAAAATTGAGGAACTATTCCCTCCAGTTTTCTCTTCTGCTCTGTCAGTAACCTTGAGGAGAAACGTGGGACTGAGTAATGTAGTTGCCAGAGTACCAAGTTTTTGCAGGACTTTGAGCAATCCTGTCTATAAAAGCCCAGCAGTTACGTGAATTTTGGATAGGGAAAGGTAACCTGGTATTTGAAAGTGCAAGCAAGCACCTATGATTTCAGAACAATGCAAGGAGGCAAACACACTCCAGGAGACAGTAACACCCACAAAGGTGGTTCGGACGCAGGGCTCGGGGCCAGGTCAGGAGCGACATGTGGCTGCGGGAGCCATCGGAGGGATCCAGGTGCCGGTGCACAGAAGGGATCCCGGGTGTGGGTGCCGCCGTCCTCCCCTTGCTTGCTCAAGATGGGAAAACATCTTGACATTAACAGCCAGAGGGATGTCCGGAGCCGTGCCACGGGCGAGTGGTCGGGCCGGAGTCTCCCATTTTCCTTCCCGAGGTGCGGCTGCGGGGCGGCTGTGCTGCCCGGGACCGTACCGCACAGGGAGCTGGAGCGGCCGCCTCAGGGCAGCCCGCAGCCCCGGGGCCGGCCGGGACTCCCCTCGGGCCCGGCCGGGATTCCCCTCGGGCCCGGCCGGGACTCCCCTCGGGCCCGGCCGGGACTCCCCTCGGGCCCCGCCGCTGCCCCGCCTGCGGCACCCCCGGCGCCAAAGCCCCGAGGGTGCGCGGCGCGGCTCTGCCTCGCAGAGAAAACAAGACTCTCCCTTTTCCAGCAACGCGTTAGTTGCTACACCCACCTTTGAGCACCGTTTGTGTCCTGGTCCATCATTCAAAGCAAGTTTAAATAATATTTAAAACCAGTTCCAGTCAGTGCTATAATTGCCCAGTATTATATATCAGCATTATAGAAAAAAAAAAAAAGAATTCCCTAAATTAAAAGAGAACTATGCATTAAGAATATAAGCATTCACTCCAACAATATTACTAGTAAAGTTATGTACAGGAAACAAAAGGAAAATTTTCTACATATTCATAGAATTTACCTTATTTTGATTTTAATTTCCTGCATTNGTGCCGCCGTCCTCCCCTTGCTTGCTCAAGATGGGAAAACATCTTGACATTAACAGCCAGAGGGATGTCCGGAGCCGTGCCACGGGCGAGTGGTCGGGCCGGAGTCTCCCATTTTCCTTCCCGAGGTGCGGCTGCGGGGCGGCTGTGCTGCCCGGGACCGTACCGCACAGGGAGCTGGAGCGGCCGCCTCAGGGCAGCCCGCAGCCCCGGGGCCGGCCGGGACTCCCCTCGGGCCCGGCCGGGATTCCCCTCGGGCCCGGCCGGGACTCCCCTCGGGCCCGGCCGGGACTCCCCTCGGGCCCCGCCGCTGCCCCGCCTGCGGCACCCCCGGCGCCAAAGCCCCGAGGGTGCGCGGCGCGGCTCTGCCTCGCAGAGAAAACAAGACTCTCCCTTTTCCAGCAACGCGTTAGTTGCTACACCCACCTTTGAGCACCGTTTGTGTCCTGGTCCATCATTCAAAGCAAGTTTAAATAATATTTAAAACCAGTTCCAGTCAGTGCTATAATTGCCCAGTATTATATATCAGCATTATAGAAAAAAAAAAAAAATTCCCTAAATTAAAAGAGAACTATGCAATAAGAATATAAGCATTCACTCCAACAATATTACTAGTAAAGTTATGTACAGGAAACATAAGGATAATTTTCTACATATTCATAGAATTTACCTTATTTTGATTTTAATTTCCTGCATTGTATGAAGAATATATAAACTATACTTCAGATAATTTCTGAAATACATGTCTAATAGTTACTGTATTATTTCAGCTACATGACACCTATGAAGCTAGAAAGCTGGGCATGCCATATATTAGAGTTTCTTTTTTAAACCAAAAGTAAGAATTCTAAGTGAAATATTTGCTGTAAAAACAATATGCACAGGACAGACACAGTTCAAGCTCCAGTCAGCATGCATTCTGACTTTTTCCATTAAGTAAACAGGAACTATATGAATGTGCTCAAAATATGCCCCCCACCTTTTTACCTTCTATTTTCTTTATGGTGAGAATATTTTTACCTACAAAAATGACTAAACAAATTACAGGAAATTAGGGTTTTTGATTGTACTGCCTTTATACTTGTCTTGTAGTGTCCACAAAGGAACTTTTTAACTTCTTGGCTACTCTTAACCAGTTTGGTGAGAAGATAAATATTTTCAAAATAAGACACTACTAAATGTCTCATGAACTCAGACACCAAGACAGAGGAGATGCTATCCACGCCCTCTCAAGAAGATATACCATGATAGTATACCACACGTAGAATCCAGAGAGGAGAAATATTTTTGGAGAATCCTTAACCCATTATCATACTTTGAAGTTCAGTCCCACTTATAAGGTTGTTCCTAGAAACTCTTTCTCTATGTCCAGTGAAAATGGGACATTATGGACTAATAAAACATTAATACAAATCAAAATTCAGTTTTCTGTAGGAAACTGGTGTGCATGTCATGGAATTACTTGACTGAATGAAAGATGTAGTTAATCTGAATTTTGAGTTTACCTCTGGATTAAATTTTTCAAGAGAAATTCTTAGTCAAGAATTCTATATTTCTAGCCTGCCTGTTGGGATTTGAATATTCTGAAGTAGTCTCAGAATAAATCTGAGATAAAATGATATAATTTTATCCTTATCTCTTGTGTGATCCATTATTCCCTAAGTAATATTTTTCTCTCTATGTTTTTGTTTGCAAACTTCTCCGCCCTAGAAAAAGAAGTCTTACCTCTGCCCCACTTGCTTCATAAATAACTTTTGTTGCTCTTAAAGAGATCTGAGCTTTTCATTTTTAGGGCATTCCCTCATAATATACTGTTACTTTCCTTTCTCTATGAAATCAGCCTCATAGGAAAACTGTTTTTATCTTGCTAGAGAAACCAACAGACAGCAGTGTGTTATTTGCATCTAGGCCACTTAAATGCTGCCTTTTCTTGGGTTTTGTGCTGTGCTTTTCCTCATTTTCTTTCACCGCTCCTTTGCTCCATCACAGGCTTCCACTTTCTGTCCTCTTCATATCAAATGTTTCACTCTCTACTGCTCATTTCTTTCCCAGTAACTTGCTTTTAGGTTTTTTTTTTTGGTTTTTGTTTTTTTTTTTGGGGTTTTTTTGTTTTGTTTTTTTTTTTTTTGTTTTGTTTTTTTTTTTCTGGCAAGATCTGCATACCTCAGTTCTTTGCAGCACAGGCTAGCTCAGATACCAGATATTTAAAAAGCAAAAATATTACAGTTCTTTTAACATATTGCTCTGTTTGTATGTTAGATGCCAGTTTTATTTACCAGAAAATACCTAATTCTGATGTTCCACTCCTCTAAATCATCTCTATATATCTTCTCAAAAGTACTTGAATCAGCAAATTTGCATTGTGCAGTTTTCTATACATCTGTCTAAAGCAGAAAAATTTATTCGTCTTTCACTTTTAACCATAGCACCAATTGCATCTCTCAGACTTCCTTTCAGAACCCAGTTGAAGCCCACCAGCTGTTCCACATCCATCAGGCTTCCACAGCCTGAAAACAGGTTTTATGTTTCATCATTTCAGCCAGGAGGCCAAAAGAAAAAAATCTCTTTTTATATAACCTGGCAAATATCACAAGAGGAAAGCTCAGCTACAGCAGTGGAGGTCAGCCAGAGAAAACAGAAAAAACAGTGGGCATCTATTTGTGTTTACTTCATGAGGATCAAGGCCACCCTCCACCCCACATTAAATACATTTACTTCCACAAGGTACAATCTCCACTGATACAGGCTATTGTTTCCTGACATTATCTGTGAACTCTGATGAAAAGGACTAACATCTGAAAATCTGGTTTTGTAAACCTAACAGTACTAAACAGAACAATTTTATTGGACAACTCTTTTCAAGAAACTTATTTGTACAGCAGGAGATTAATTTCATCCACTTGGTATTGGACAGAGACGCTGGGATAAAAACTTAAGGACAATGCCATGCTCCACCTCACAGAACAGAGAACCTCCACATCAGTTAAGGCCAACACAAAAGAGTGAGAAGGATCGTGGCTGGTTCTCCTCCTCCCACATCAGAAAAAGTGGGTCAATAGAGAAAGCTGTAAACCAGGTCCAAATGGGACCTTTGGATTCTGTGTATGAAGAGCAGCACTGTTGACATCCATCAAAGTTGTGCGAGTTATAAAAAACAGTGGTGTGCATATATAGGACGCTTACATTCTTTCAGTATATGTATTTTTGTTATTGAATTCCATGAAACTGTACCATTAACAATCCTGTATGTCTTACTTTCCTTCTAGTTCTCACTGCAGCCGATTGCAAATGTTTTAACTGGAATACAGCCTTGAAAGTGCAAGCACTATTCATAATGCAGTGTTGAGATTATTAAAGCTCGGGATACACAAACATAGTAAAATATGAAAAAAATGTATTTGCATTAATTTGTGGGCTTCTGTTCTGTAAAAATAAACTTTGGAAGTCTCTTAAAAACCTCTTGTGTATTCTCAGAAACATCCTTAACTCATTATAAGCTGAACTGTCACTTTTATTATTGTATGTATTAGACATTGCTTAAAATTAAAAACATTAATCAGAAAACTGCTGTCCTAACCAAAGAAAATATTGCCCAGTCTAAAATTCAAATATTAAATTATTTAATTTACAGTCTGTAGGGTTCACAAGATCTGGATACAGTGTGCAGTGCCTTTGTGTCACTGAATGCACGTGTACACGTATCACAAGCTTTATACTGCAAATTGCAGAACTCTAAAACTGAAATGATGCCAAATCTGTGGCACATACTATTAAAAAGTATCTTTGCCACCTCCACGAATAGAGAATATTTCTGGCCAAAATCCAGAAGCTATGGGAGAAATCTGGACATGTGAGTACAGAAATCCATTCACATACAAAGGACTTTGGGGGCGGGGGCTTCACTCACATATACAAATAATACAAAATTATTTTTCTTTGAGAAGGCAGGAAGTCCTTATGGGGACAACGTTGGCTACAAGGCAGTTACAAGACATAATAAAAATTGTTAATTAAATATAAACAATGGCATTTCCTTGGGATTACTGCCTGGCTTCTGTGACTATCTGTGAGACAGATAACCCCATTCACACAGTAATCAGTGACGCGTGACTTCAGACATGAATATTCCTCACCAAATATAAAAGGATGTCAACAAAGTCACACTTCTGTAGACTTTCTAAAACCTGTTATAGTTTCAATGAAACCTTCCACTGCTCTAAATTGAATGGCGCTGCTGGAAGAGGTTCTCAGCCTCTCAGCTTATTCATCTTCAGGTAACTGACAGGATTGGGTGCAGAGTTATTTTCACCTCTTCACTTTTGATATGGAATAGATAGGCACTGTGTCCTTTTGTCAGACATTATCCAGACAGTAACAGAATTTAAGGCTAACTATGTACCTTTTAAAATTTGACCTTTTCTTTTTCTTTTGCAAAAAGGTGTTACAGATATACGTGTATATCTGTGCCTTTTAATTATTAGCAGGAAAAAAAAAAAGTTGTATCCGTCTTGAAAATGTCCTGCCTTCCTGGAAAGAACTGCATATAGAGATAGGGAAATCAGTCAATAGTTATTCCTGGTGGGAAAAAATTAGGTTTTTTTCCTGAAATACTTTAGAAGATATTATTTAGAAAATAAGACTCAAATCTACTTCGATATGTATTCTACTTGTTAAATAGATAAAGAAAACAAACTGAACAAATGTAACAATGACATTTACATGTGTTTGTTTATATTTTCCCTCACTTTTCTATCTGACCATAAAATACTGTCTGAAACTTCAAGCGCAGAAGGAATCAGCTGAAGTTCTTGTGGCACACGACATAATGGAGAGTGGAGTAAAGCCATGATCATTGAGATATAAGGACTATAGAAAGATTGGAGACAGAGAGGGGAAAGGATCTTATGAAGTTTGCGTTAAGAGTCCAATTACTCTTTTAAGCTTTTGATGTTTAAGCACATATCATTAAACACTTTATGTTGCTGTCCAGACCTCTCCTACACAAGTAACTTGAAAGAAAAATTCCTATTTTGCAGGAAATTGTTCCTTTCTTTTTTTGTAACTTCTCTAACTGTATTTTTTCATCCATATTACAGTTACCATGAAGAACACCAAAACTACAGCTTTGATAATGTTTAATTTATGCATAAACATTATCTTTCTGTATAAGACATACAGCTTCAGAACTTAATCAGACCTGTCCCTCACAGATATACATTTTTTTCTCTGTGGTATTACATATAATAACAATACACACTCTCTCTATATAATGTTATTTACATATATAACACTGTATATAACTTTATGGATATTATATAAATGTATATGTATAGTATGTAAGTGTTACATGAAAGCATAATCTACCGTCTTCTGGAAGCCAGTGAGAAATATGTTTTTATCAGAACAAGATGATTTACTAATCCAGTCTCCTCCAGTATTTGCTGCTTTGTAACTTGTTATCTTGGCTTTGTAAGATAACTGCATTACAGGTATATATCAGGAAGTACAAGTCTGTAGCTTCACGGCATTTCAGAACAGAAGTGCTACTTTTAAAGAAGTAGAGTGGAGGCATCAAAACAGGCCCCTTACAATAAATTGCACTCAGTTTTCTTAAGCGACCCTGCCTTACATTTCTAAAATATGTTTCTTGTGAACATGGGAAGGCTTCGGTAATTACAAATTTATTACAACCAAATTCTTACAGAATGTATCAAGATAGTGTTAAGATCCGATTATGATTTTAGGGAGATGCCTCTGCCTGAATTAAGGTGCAAATGAGACCATATGCTGAAGTGAATAGAATGGATTTTATTTAACAGTAAATGTGAGGTAGAGAGAGAGATAGAAGGAAACGGGAAAAAGAGGGAAGGAAAGAGAAAGAGAAAGAGAATGAGAGACAGATTATAGGGGCAGTATCTACAACACCAACAGCCAGCACCTCCCAGCACAAATCAAACATAGCTTTCACTGAAACCACCACCCAAACCAGTAGCAGAGGCTGCCCACATTGGTATCTCTTACTACCAATTCCTCAAATATAATGCACTCTAACTCATATCTCTACAGTAGAGATTCTTGAATTGTTTCTGTAAGAAACATATGAGATTCTATGAATATACCTTTGATTACAGAGATCCTAGAAGTCATGTTCTCTACCAAGTTTTACATAGATACTTTTGTTGGTTACTCCTGTCTCAGCTGGCAGATCTTAGAAGGGCCCATAGATATAATTTTATATAAATATAACTTCATGTGCATACTCCCTCCCCCCATAGGACACTAAAGTCTATACAAATGGAACGAGACAGTGAGACTCAATGATTAACCAAAAAGTGATGAAAATTCTGAAAAGGCAGAAGGAGATAGAATTTCTACAGCCGTTTTCTTGAGCTTAAGGCAAATCAGTTATATACCCTGCCTACAAAGATGGCTCAAGTGTCAGAGAATACCATGACAACACTCGATCTGCAGTTTGAAGAGAACTACAGGTATGCTACAAATAGAGTGATGAATATTTGTCATTTAAAGCCAATATACAAGGAACATGAGAACGTGGTCAAAAATGGGCATCAGGACCATAATGACTTCACAACAAAACATTGATAGGCTTGTCATTAGGAAACGGCAAGATATGTAAATCCCAAGTATAGAGTGAGAAAATTGTCCTGTGAGAAGCCCAATATAATTGATGGTAAAGAAGAGTTGTTTTGGTCTCCAGGGAAAGGGGGTTGGAATGGAGGTGGGGTGGAGGGTGTTGAGCCCATTTTACTTACAGAGAATTCTTTGGGGAAATGTTAAATAGGTAATTAAATATTTTTTTGAAACTGTCTGGATAAAAAGCTATCAGACTATTTAAAACTGAATGTCAAAAAAAAACTCTTAAAAATGATCCACATCTCCATTTAGCTGTTATTTCTGAAAATTTGTTTTTACTTTTTTGTAATATTATCCTGTACATTTAAACTGATCACCTCCCGTAGTATATAAGCAAAAATGTTTGGAACATAAAATAAAACACATTGAAAAAAGAAGACAAAGTAAATTGCTTGTCTTAAGTACATGCATGCTGTATATATGGTTATATACATATGCATATATATCCATTGTCTTGCAGGGACGGGCAAGAAGAGCAAAGCCACCATCTATTTGCGACTGCAACTACTGACATGTTTTTGGAAATGAGAGGGGAAAAGAATTTCCA
This sequence comes from Gymnorhina tibicen, assembly GCA_013399875.1. Taxonomy (NCBI): domain Eukaryota; kingdom Metazoa; phylum Chordata; class Aves; order Passeriformes; family Artamidae; genus Gymnorhina; species Gymnorhina tibicen. Next base: position 40,952 of record VXAZ01008004.1, read on the forward strand.
GTCTTCTAGTTTCAGGGTTTTCTCTTCCCTCCTGGTGTGGGGGAGATAACTTGGTAAAATGTTTTACCATATTCTTGATAAAATGTACCATTTATAAAAAGTGAAATTCACTGCTGCAGCTCCAGATTAAAGAAACAACCTTAAAAGGAGAATTTTAAAAAAATCTACTTCCAAACAGTCATCATCTTTGCAAATATGATAAACTCTTGGTCATCTGCTCATACTTCCTGACAGAAATAGGATAACATTACTTTTCAGATAGTTCTTATTTGTTTGTTACACCTATTGATGGGTTTATCTCCTGTCAACCAATAATGAACAACTTTTCTGGTGAAATCAGTCATGTCAGGCCTGTAAATGAGAGCATGATTACGGGGAATCTATGCAACAAGATAAGAAGTGCTCTGGTGTTAAAAGGAGGTTTTAGAACTTTGCAAAATTGTCTCTCTAAGACACAGTTGGAATGAATGGAATTGATTTTTATTTTCCTTCTGATTTCTAATTAACGTGTTCAGTCTAAGATATTTTGTTGAACTGAGAATTTCCTTTAGATGAAATACAGATTAAATTATCTGTGTATATACATATAGTACAGCTGTGTCCCAACATAATTAGCATTTAATTCCAACTGACTTGATTACCTATGATAATCTCAGAATATATACCTATACATATGCAACAGCGCACTAGGAATAGAAAGCAAACCTTAACTTAAAAAGTTATTCCAAAACAGCTGAGCAGGTTCAAAATGTGTATTCAGGATTAAAGAATTTCTGCATTAAAGTAAGATATATACTCTTTCAAAGATTCAGCTCAATCCAACTGGCCTCTGTCTGCAACCAAAATTCTACAAAGAATTTTCTGCAGAGTTTGGTTGCACAATCTCCAAACTGCAAAGAGAGCCACTGTGAGCATAGTTCTCTTATCTAGGCTTGTTCTTTGCCGCACTTTAATTCAATTTACTTTAACCCAATTAATTTATTTATATACCAGCAAACTTGGTACCAAAAAATTGGCTTCTAGATTTACTGTGAAATAGTGGAAGGGTATCAGAAACTGGAATTCCTTGAATAAGAAGAAGGACGAAAAAATATTGGGACCATTTTTAGTCAGCTTGCAGCCTGTGGTTAAAATGAAGAAAAAGGGATTGACTGAGTTTTTTGCAGGAACCTGTCACTCCTGGAGACAATGTCCCTGCAACCAGCAAGGGTGACGAACTACCACTGAGTGAGGAACTCAGCAACATCTGGGAACCGGAAAGAGCTGCCTTAGCAAATCTTGTTTGCTATATTTTTGATGGGTTTATCACCTGCCAGTTTGTAATGTGTAACTCTTGCTCATTTATCATCTCTCTGATAATAGAAGACTTTGTCCCTGAAAGACTGGAATCTGTTCAGGACTCTCATCTCAAATTCAGGGCAGAATTATGTCTGAGAGCCAGATTATAAACCTGAGTGAGTGGGAAGTATATTAGAGCGATGTTTACATTTTTGGAGGCAAAGAATGAATGACTGGAATAAAAAAAGAGGAGATGGGCTTTTGGAAATTTCAGGGTGATAGAGAAATAGGGCAGAAAAAAGCACAGCTAGCCAAAGCAGACTGGAAGAGTAAGGTTCGTGAATCTCTGTCACTAAAACAGATTGGGGCAAATAATGAGAAGGAGGAAAGGTACAGTCTTTGACTCCTGTGAAAGATGGGTGAAGAATAGACCACTGAGTAAGGCAATGACAAAAGGTAAGAGTGTAAAGGGAAGAGTCAAAAGGACATTGTGTGAGACAGAAGACCCTGACAAAAGTTGCTGAGTTTTTACTCTGCTTTTGCTGAGACTATTATTATAATGTGTGGAAAAGAAAGACAAAAAACTGAAGAGAGAGAAAAAGCTTCAGCTGGGTCTGAGAAATGTTAGATGACAACAGTACATGAAATTACTGGGCCAAGTGGTGTCTTTAAGAATAAAAGAGAGATTTTGATATAGGTGGCAGAATGAAGGAGAGGTAGAGAAGAAAGTATTGGGGTCACAGGGGTATGTTAGTTTTGATATCCTCTCTGAAACAGTTGACAGAGAAGGAAGAGAGAGGAATTAAAATTAACAACCAGCAAGAATTGCTAACATGATATTTTACTGTAAGGAAAATTCCACAACTTTTCCTACAGATGAACAAAATGGAATTTTAAAAAGTCAGTCACTAATCTTTCCTACAAGAAGGTAACGTGTTAGCCTGCACAACTTTTCACAAGGAATTCTATATAAATATTTCCAAATTCTTTTATTTATGTTCCTACTGTAGGCTGACACATGAAAAAATAGAAGAAAGAAAAGAAGGTAACATGTTAGCCTGCACAGCTTTTCACAAGGAATTATATATAAATATTTCCAAATTCTTTTATGTTCCTACTGTAGGCTGACACATGAAAAAATAGAAGAAAGAAAACATGCGCAGAAAAGTGGTTACAGTTTTGTTCATACTGTAACTTTGCAAATTGTATTTCTTACTGTGAATATTTTGGAAGGTATTTATGAAGGATTCCACTTGGCATCTTAGTCAATTTTTTTGTTTCCTTACTGTGCAAGAGATGATGTAAAAGGGAAGTTAACATGATGAGTTTGGAAAGAAATTCACTGTTTTGCATTCATTTTACAGAAAGTAATTTACAAGGCTTCAAAGACTTTAAAATACAAACTTACAGTGAAATCAATATGAAGTTGTGAGTATTATTTTCATCAGGAATCTGATTTAAACCAAGGAATAAGGAAATAGACACACATGAACAAAAAATGTGGACTTTATCCAAATAATGAAAATAGCTACATGTAGACACAGAAATGACAGCAACATGTTTACAGAGCTAAGCTTGATTTGCCTCACTCCAGTCGTGATGGACAAAAGCTGGTTCTGATATGCAGAACTGCTGCTGAAATCTCCGTACTAACACATTTATGTGGTTTCCTGACTATAGCTGGCTTGTGTCCCATCAGTTTAAGGCTGGGCAAAGTAAGCTTGCACCTGTCAGGTTATATCCGTGTAGGCGATTTCCCAGTCTGTATGCAGCAGCTTGTTACTACTGCATGCCTTTAACATTAGGATGTGTCATGTTACATTATGCCTACAACATGACATAATATAGAACTTCATGCACTGCTATTGATAGGCAGCAGCAAAACTAACGACTGAACATAAACCATTCAAGCCCAGTTTATTGCAGCAGACTGTAAGAGAATGTGCAGTAAGGTATTAGAAGAGTACTCGGCATGCTGACTAGTCAAAAGTACTTTTGGATAGTTCCATATATTTCTGGTTTTCAGATTTCATTTGTGCTGGCTCAAGGGAGCAATCTCTCTATCACTGAAAAACACATTCAGCATAAGTCAGTTCCTGAGAGGAATGTCAAATATGAAACCAAAAAACAAAGCAAAAAAGCCCCTGCAATACAGCAGAGCGGGAGTGTCTTGGTGAATTAAACAAGAATTGAAAATAATTAAATTACTACAATATGAATGCTAATATGGTTTACCTTGTGTTTTTGACATAAAGGTTGCAAATGGATTGTCACAGTAGAACGTATGTGTTACAACACACTGTGTAGAACATATGTTAATTTTAAACCTGTGAACTCAGGTTGTGAAACTGGCACGTACAATATACGAACCTTGGTGGGGTTAAATAATCTGCTATATATATTCCTAAATTAACAAAAGACACCAGCTAAGAAAAATATGTAAATAGAAAATGTATGTATCACAGAGCATTTTGGACTACTTACTAATTCCTTTTCATGTTGTGTTGACATAAGTTTACCGATTAAAAACAGGGAATTAATTTTTCTTTTTATTTGAAAGCTCACTGCTTTCAGATCTTCATTTGAAGGGTGAGCCTAAAGCAATAACCATAGGAGGGAAATGCTATAGGGAAGTCCTGCAGCATACTGTAGCAGGCAATGGGACTGCATTTTAATTCTATATTTTATAGCAAAATTTCCCCCCGCCCCATTACGTTTACACCCTCAGAATTTTAAAAGCACCACAATTTACCTAGAATTTTTAAATCTTGTACTTAATCATTAGTAATATTTTGTGCTTAGGTTCAATCACAAGTACTTTACACTTGCTGAACAAACTATGCTAATCACTACAGTTCAAAAAACATACTACTTTTAACTCCTTGCAGTTAATCTGAACTATTTTCCAAAGAGTAACTACTTCTTATTTTTCAATATAAATATCACACATCTTGTGGCAAGAATCTCCGGGAACAAGTTACAATAACAAAAAAAGTCAGTGACAACTATATTGAATTAATTTATTCCCTGTCAAATTTTAAAGGAATAATTACTTGATGAGTTCATATCTGGAATTTAGAATATATTTCCTGTGTATGAACTACAACTGAACAGATGCCCACCACGAAGGGTTTTCCTAATGTTGCAGTACCACAACCTGGGGAGTCAGAATACACCAGCTTACCTTGCAAGGGAAACAGCATGACTGAGGAAGTCCTTGAAAACAGATGTTGTTTCAACTAAAGTTTTCATGCTGATGGTTTGTGGTTTTGTGGTTTTTGTTGTGTTTTTTTTTTTTTTTTTAAATTCAGAAATTGTCCAAGGACATTGCTTCAGGTAATAGCTCTCTTTTGGGGTTACAGGAAGCAGATCCTTTCTACTGATGCTTTCAGTTCTTGTATTAACAATATTAAAACCAAGAAATCATGAACTCAAATATAAAAGGGTAAAATTTTTGTGAAACACTTATCACTTAACCTGACCTGCCAGAGCAGAATAAGAGACGTATTCTGTTACAAGCAAAGCTTGAAAAATAGGTTTAGCAATTACTGCCTGAAAGATGAAAAAGCCTTATCAAAAGTAAATACTTTGGTCCTTTGTGCTCTAAGGCCACACCTAGCCCTGCAGCTCATGTTCTGCCATGCTTGGGCTTTGGCCTTTTGCCGACTAATTTCTAATTGACCACATTTCTCTTCCATACCAAATATGAAACTAGATGTGTTCCTCTCCGCAATCCCTTGCCACCATACAAAAGAAAGTAATGTTGTTTAGATCCTTTTCCAATTGTAATCAAAGTAAACAAAAATCAAATATAGCCTTCCCAGTTCAAGCCATTACTTTTTGCTAGCTAACTTAGAACCCATGTCCAGAGTAGTTTCTGTGGAACAAGATCTCAGAAATTTGAACCAAAGCATAGTTGGTGCTGGACTGTAAAGGATAATAGCAGTGGGAGACTTGAATTTCATGAGAGCAAAAAAAAAGAGGGTCAGGGTGGTGTGCTGGTGTCAGGAGAATGCTCTTCTGCAACTTTTGGGAGTTTCTACATTCGAGCAGCATGTGCCAGGCAACAGCTGTGGAACTGACGCTCTTCCCGGTGTGGTACAAACTCTTTACATACATTAAAGACACGATATCCTCATTCGGAAAACTGTTAGTGGTGTACTGTGAATTTTCAGTTTGGGCATACACTCACCCACTGAGAGGGAGTTTTGCTTTCACTTATTTTCTGAATTTTAATATAGCACAAGTTAGCAGACTTCAGCTGTGGTGAGAAAGACCTGTGTCTGGGTGTAATTTTGACCTAAACAGAACAAGACAAAGCCTTCAAATGGAGATTCTCAGGATGAATTAGGATGTTCACTCTCAAATATGCATCTTGGAAGAAAGAAATGTGAGGACAGATACACTTGTCAGTAGTATTAGAAATGAAGGATAATTGCCTACCTCCAGTGAAGTTTTTATACCTGTCTGAACCAGCAATGGACAATGAGTAGAGAACGAAATGCCTGCACAACAGTCTTATGGGGAAACCTGTCAAACTTCTTCTGGGGAATTGGAACACTTGGGTATGGATAGTTCCTCTGCAATGCTTGTACATTGATGTGCTCAGCATGGGGAACAAACCGGAATCAGAAGTCAGCGTGCAGCCACCGGGCTATGACCTTGCTGGGATCATGAATACATGGTGGGATGGCTCACATGACCGGAGTGCAACAGTGGAGAGTTCTTGGGAAGGCTCTTTAGGAAGGGCAATGAGGGAGGGTTGCCTTCCCTGTGATGGAGAGCAGCTGGAATGCGTGTAACTCTGCCTTGGGATGGGTCAGGAGTCAGAAGAGAGACAATAGGGAAAGATTAGTGGGCAGACCGATACAGTCTGCTCTTGTAGTTGGTATCTCCTACAGACGCCCGTAATCAGAAAAAGAAAGTAGATGAGGTCTTCTTCAAATACCTGGAAGAAGCCTCACATTCACAGGCACTGGGGAAAGTCCCTCAAGGGGCGCTTTAACCACCTTGATGCTTGGAACTGGTAGAAGTACAGAGGAACTTTTAGAAAAATACAGAAAAAGGTTTTTGAGTTTAAGAACAGCTTTAAAAGGCTTGCAGCTGAGAAAAAAGTATCTTATTTAACTTAATCCATTGTATTCTGGATCACATTGCTTCTAAGAAAAAGATTGTAACAGAAATACCTGACCAAAAATACAATCATCACCTTCTCCAGATAACCTATACAGGTCAGTCTTAAATGCTTTACCAACCCACTTCCCCTTGTATTTATCACATGAAATATTTAATGACCGAGTATTTGTAACTGAGAAACAAGGGATGAAAGGCCCACATTTTCTTATAATTAAACTCAGAACTTGCAACTTAAGTAAACATTCCCTCAAAATACTTGCTTAGATCTGTATTTCTGCAAACATAAATATATAGTAAAGGATTTAAAGTTTCTTGCAAAATATTTTAGGCATCATAATAAAGAACAAATTAAAAATGCATAAATAGCAAATATTAATGATTTACTAATTGAAAAATACCCTCTATATTTCTATTCAGTTTACTTGTTAGGCTAGTATTCACAATTGAGAAGTATTTTTGAACGTATTTAACTAATGAAAAAACCAAATACTTGAAAATTAGAGGGCACCTTGTTAAAACAGCAGCTTTAAGAACAAAACACTTTCACACTAAGAGAAATTTTAAACAGTCATTTGCAACTAGTGTTACTGGATAGATAGAACTGCAGGTAGCCCATTTGTTATCAATATTACCATTAGTTGTCACATTTGCTTTTTTGTCAGTACAGTCTAAGGTGGGAACCATATTGCAGTCAAGCTTCTAACCTTTGTCCTTCTCTGTAATTCTCTATATATGACACAACCATTCCCTCAAAATCTCAGGAAAAAAACTAGATCTTAAAAATTCTAATTAGCTCCTAGCTTATAAAAGTGAATTGTAAGGACTTAAAATGTTTATGTTTGACACGGTTTTGAACAACTAATTTTGTACATTTTTAAAATTTTGTTGTGTCAAAAAAAAGTTATTTTGGAAATTCAAAGCATGACAAAGCACGCAAGTTTGTTTGTTTGTTTTCTGTCAAAAAAAGCAGTATTGTCTTATTCAGCTGGAATATTTTTAACACGTGGCTGAGGGGAGAAATGCTTTTTTGTTATACCTAGAAACTTGAGGTCATTATTCAGGTGTTGCTTTTCCCTGGTCTTAAAAAAAAGCCAAACATGGTTAAGGGAAAAAGGAGTTTTTACCTCAGTATTTATTTAAGGATCCTTAGGTGCACCACTTCATCCAGGTGGAATGTGCCAAAATGCACACCGAAATGCACACACACAATACATTGCATTTATAGGCCTTGCAAATTAGCATATTTATCAGAAATTCCTCAATGAGAGACTTGAATGAACCCCCCACCCCAAAGAATTTCCCCCCTGGATGGACCTCTCTTAGTTTGCAGGATGTTCTAGGGAAGACCTTGGTTAATCAGGATAGCGTAGGGTTTTCTGGCCTCTAACTGTGAGGCCTCCAGGATGTTTGGTCTCCTGGCTTAATGGAATATTGGATCTATGCTAAGTTATCAGACTTAAGGAATTACATGTATGCTGAAAGCACTGAGGATACATAAAAGCTATATAAAAGGATATATAAAAGGTATATAAAGGAAAAGGCAAAAAGTCATCATGGCATCAGGGTAGTTCTAAATTTCCACCTAGCAAGAGTAAAAAATAAAAATACCCAAAACCATAATTTTGTGCATATTTAGAAAACTTCCTTACTTTCTGTATTGTTCATCTGTTTTCACTTGACTGAGTTACTAGAGTTTTATAAACATTGTTCTTTCATGCACAGTATTTCTTTTATAGCAAGTGGTTTTTACAAATTACCACTTGAAGTTTTATTGGCACTGTACCTACGCACTTAGCTGAAGCTGAATGGAACTTTAGATGATCTGATTTAAAGAATGAAAAGTAGGGAGAGTCTCTAGACTTTCAAATGAATTTATTAATTTTGCTTTCATCTGGATTTATTTCAGCTAGATTTATGGTTCCACTTGTAGATATAATGACCTGAAATATAGTAAAGCAGGTTTCCCTGTAATCTTAAGAGCCAGCTGCAATTTCATTTCTTTTGCTTTTCTGCTGCCTAAACAGAAAAGCAAAAGCCTGTCTTTGGTCCTCCCTCCTCAGAAGGTAACATAATTTGCCAGCTCTGGAACAGGAAAAAATGTCACTGAAAGCATCTCCCAGAGCTCCCCAGGGCCTCTTGCAAAGCCTGGAAGCTCTTTGCTATCCCCATGGCAGGCATCTGTCTCCAGTTTGAGGCAGTATTTGCCCCTCCACTGCGGACTAGTCTGCCTGAACAGAGCAGGGGAAGGACACTGCAGGGACACCTTCCTAACCCGCAGCAGAGTCACAGAGTAGAAAGAGCTGAGAATGTGGAAGAAAATGAACTTTTAGTATGTGTGTAATTGCACAGTTCTCACAAAATCTCAGAAAAATATCCTTTGAGAGGCTTGTTATTTTTTCCCCTGCACATGTGTTCCTGCACACCAATTTTTAGCAACTCGTGTCCTGGGAAAGAATACTATTTTGCAAATGACTTCTTAGCTGTTAAAAGAAAATATTAGAACAAATGCTGCTGTTTCACTCCGGTAGTGAACAAATTGGTAACACAGGTCAATTTAATTTTACTGCAGATAATAGTATCATTTAGGCATTTCTTTTCTATGAAACCCTGCATGTCAGCTTGAACCTTATTTTCATGACTGAAGTTTAGTTTTTAAAATGTTTTTGTAAAAGTGTTCTGTTCTTTACTGAGATGCCCAAGCCTAGTAATTAGTGAAATATGAAACTTGACACAATTGCAAAGTCCCCTGTTAGTAGTATAGGCTCCTTTTTGGTGCTCTACTTGATCTTCAGTGTCACTCCAGAGTATGAACTCCTCCCTCAGTAAACTGGATTTGAACATTTTACATTAAGAGTAATTGTACTTTTTGGCCAACATGCTCTTAAGGTTGGATTAAAATTTAGTGTTAAATTATGATTTTTAAGAAGCTTATCACTAATGAAAGCCAGTTAAGAGTTTGACACACAAAAGGCTTTATAAAGGAGATTTGTATTTCTGAAATCCACATGGAAAATAATCAAGTTAGTTCAAAAAGCTACGATAATGCATTCATTAATAATTAATCTACTATTAAACTTTACACACAATGGCTAGTGAATATTCACTTTTAATACTTCAGAGAAGAGTGCCTTTAAAAGAAAAGTCCTGGGATAAGGTTACTTAGGTAGTAGAACAAAAACTGCTGTTCTAACCTGTCAGTCTCAGAAGAGGAAATTTTGGATAAATGGATCAAGAATAGGACAGTTTTGAGCCACCATTATGATGTAATTTTGGACTGAAACTTAGAAGAATGTTTTGACTACCAGCACCATCAGGCCTTGAAACAATCCTTCAACAAGAAGAATGGGAGCGAGTAATCTAATGACATTCAGATACCACTGGGACGGCTACAAGAAATGACTGTAAGATACCATTGTCTGTGGTGGCCTGGAATTGGTAACTCAGAAGATCTCTTCCTGTTCTGTGTTTCTATATTGTTTTACCACCCCTCCTTATTCTGAAAAATTTTTTATTAGGAATTTACATTTATGTAAAGCAAATCCAAAGAAAATTTTGTTTTGCTGCTCAATGAAGAGGATAATCTATAGATTTGTGATATACTAAAAACAAGTTAATACCTCTTTTGCATTAACCTTCATGAAAAGATCAACTGCAAGCACACACAATTAATACCAGCAAAAAGGGATAAGATCTCACTATGTAAAAAGAAGAGAAAAGGTTACATAGTGCTTAAATAACATAGATATTCTCGGATCATCCATGCTGATAAACTTAATTCATCTTAGGGGACTTAACAGATTAAAAAAGACTCAGAGGGCTTAGTGGTCTTTGAAAAATTATGGAGGATGGATGAGATGCTGGAGGAGAGAAAAAGAGCAAATGGATTGCTATTTTTAAAAGGGGTGGCAACGTATAATTTGGTTTACTTAGTTTCACTCTCCCTATGCTAAATCTAACACTCAAAAAATAAAAGGGAGGTATATTTATTAAATTTGCAGATGTCACAAACTTGGTGAGACTGTAAATATCTTGAAGAGTGGGATTAAAATTCAGTTATGTCTCATATAGATTGAAGGGTGGTCTGGGAAAGAAAAATGACTTTTCAATAGGGACAGGTGAAAGGTATTACAGATAGGCAGATATACTCAACTGCACCAGTATGGAAGGGGATCAATTAATTAGGTAGTAATTATTCAGAGAAAGATCTCAGGGCTAAAGTGGAAAGTGATGAGTTAGCAACAAATATGCCAACAACCTTACACTGTAAAAAAGGCAAATGAGAGAACTGGGATATATGAACAACACTACAACCGACACGATAGCAAACACTTTCCTTATGTTCTTTTCAGAATCAGTGGCGGCTCAAGCAAGACTGTGTGTTCAGATTTGAGTGTCATACACGAAGGCAAAGGGATATATTTGGAAATATTTCGGAATATAGAGACCAATCTAGAAAACATGATCTGTGAGAAAAGACTGAAAAGACTGAGATTGTTTAACTGAAAAAAAGAAAAAAAGAAAAAGAGAGAGGGAGAGGAACTGAAGAAGGGTTTTATAAACTTAAATTTTGCTGTTGCAAATGGGAGAAAAGAAACTGCTCTTCATCTCATATGGTGAATACAAGCAGAGATAATTCAGTTAAACTGCAGTAAGAAAGATTTTGTTCCAGCATCAAGGAAAAAGCAATTCAATTGGGAAGGATTAGGAAAAGACTAGATTCTGAAGTTTGAAGTACTGGAAGTCAACTATGAAGTCATCAATCAAGAATGACAAGGATATAGTGGATTCTGTTTTGGACAATTGGGATGGACTAGATGACCTACTAAGGTCCCTTCAAACTACCTTTCTGTGATTAATAAAAAATGGTACTATTATGGGTCGATAATTTACAGGGAAACACTGTGAACCTTCAAGAATTAGAAAATCATTAAAACACTTCATTATTTTTATTTTTTTAATTTATAGAGTCCAACAAAATATAATTAGTTTTTGTTCTTTCAACGAACATAAAAAGAAAGTATTCCATAATATATTTCCCAATTATTATACTACACATATAAGATGATCCAATACTCTTATTTTACCTGAAGAAAAGGTGATTTTACTCAGACAGCAACACTGGGTCTGATTCAGTGTGGACAGAAAAGCTGACATGAGTATGAACTTGGAAGACAAAAAATTCAGTCTGTACTGACCTAATAATAGGCTTTTGTGTTGTCTGGCCTAAAGAAATGTCAAATTTTTTAAACAAGTAAACTTTCATATTTAGTGACATGCCTAAAACAGTATTTCAGTCTCCCTGCAGTACTTTTTACGTGTTTTTTCTTTTCTCAGAATATTTCATTTCCAAACAAATAAAATGGATTAGTTCTTAATATCCTGAAATCAAAAGGCTTATACCGACTTAGAGGATATGTATGAGCTTTCTTCTGTAGAAGTCAGTCAGTCCTATGTTTGAGAAAACTTTCAGCGATCTGGAGGCTCCCAGAGGCAGAACAGATACCAGGACTGTCCACACGGGGAACTTACTTTTAATAAGGAAAGGTGCAAGTTTACAGTGCATTAGGCTCACTAAAGAACTCCCATGTGTGAACACTGCTAAGTGCATGGGACCATCTTCTGTTTGAGCCTACACTGACAGATGGATGGACGAACAGAATGCATACAGATGAATCTAATTTCATTAGACAGCCAAGCTAAAAACAACTGAAAGGAAAATACAGTGACTAGATCCTGGAGTTGCCAAAGATTAAGGGCAATATGCAGGAATCATGAACCACTTCTCTTAAGATAGGAAGAAAAGAGTTATTTTTTCTGGTGTTAAAAGATTTAATGAACCACTGATCAGTGTCACTCCTTGTTAAATCAATAAGGAAAATACTGAATCACTTTACCATCGTTCACTTGTATAAGAGAATTGTGCATTCAGGCATTCATGGACTAGAGATAGAACACTAAAGGGATTGTCTGAGACTTTTTTAATCAGCACAAAAACCCCCACATAAATAGTTAGCAAAGCTCAGTTATCTTTTAAGTGTCTTTCCTATTTCCCATAAAAGACAAGAGCCTCAAAAGTACTGCTTTTTGCTTCCTAACAAAAAAACTCCACTTACTTATTCTCTGGGTTCAACAGAAGCAGTATTTAAAAGAGTTTTAGGTATTGAAGGACCAGATATTAGCAAAGCTATTAATTTCATTTAAATTCAACATGGATATTAATGTTTTTCCAATAAATGAGTTACACCAGGTAGCTTCAGTTAACTAACCACAGGTTTGAGTTTGTTTTTCTTTTTGTTTGATGGGATATTAGGGTTATAGTCACAAATGGCTGTTATGGGTTTTCAAATATGAAGGAAAATTATCATAGCAGGAAAGCAGTAAAACCATAAATTGCTAGAAGTTAGCACAGAGCGTTGCTTCAGCAGTTTGGGCATTATGCCCAATGAGACTGAGTGGCACAGAAATCTACTGCCTGTGATATGTGCTGGCAGCTGAGGGATTTAAGAGAGGCTTTTGAATGCAGCAAGGGGGAAGGCTTGTGCAGAGAGAGGGGACCAACTGAGGATACTGATGCAGGGTATGTAATGAATTACAGATACGCTTCAACTCCTTGTCTCAGGGTGACTTTTACCACCTGCTTACTCAGTATTCTGCCCCTTCGCTTTCTCCTGCCACAATAGAAATTCACACTTGCCCCAAAGGAAAATCTTTTTCTGTCAAAGTCCTTGCAGAAAATTGCTCCTGCCACACATGCCTTCCTTCAGAGTCAGCTTCTTTAAACTCCAATTTAAATTAATATATTCTGTAATCAGCAAAATCCACTTCAAATAAACATCTTCCTTATATCCTAGATTTCTCTACACCTGGATTTTGTCTGCTGGAGACATACAGTCTAGATATTTAATAGAGCTTTTGGTACCTTTCTGGTCATGCCAAGACTCATAATCAGCCTCTGCATCTCATTCTTTCTGTACCATACCTTTCCAAGCAGTTATTTCTCCGCACTGTTTTTCAAGTCCTTTCTTTCCCAGCTGGCAAAGTTCTTACCTTCCATTAAGAAAATGCCTTTTCTTCTTCCCATTTGCATCACTACATAATAATTTTGAATCAATTATTTCAGATCTTCCAATTCTCAATTAAATGAAATAATCACTAGTTTTAAGAATGCTCTCTGAAAGTTAAGAAACTATTAAGCAGCATATATTGAGATTCTCACATTACCTGCAGACAAACAAGTATGCTGTGAAACAAGCCTAAGACTTGTCTCTGTCACGCTCATGAAATAGCCTTGTTCCTCTGTGGTTTCTTGCTTTCAGGTGCTAGAAAAATGTAAGAAGCTTTACTGACTTTAGATGATGTATCTGCATTTAGGAAAAATGTAGATTTAGAAATTTGAACGTGTCACATTTTCCATGTGTATATAATTTCCCATAGACATGATTTCAGTGGTTCGTTCTTCATGAGAGTTTTCACTAAATAAACATATTTCAGCATTCTTTCTACACTTATTTCCAGTTTTTCATGTTTCTGTATCATTGTATTAATAATGATAAATCACTAATATACTGGAATGAATCATGTTTATGTTAAAAATGCATTTCTTTTGCCTCTATGAGGAAATTTCATACTTTAAAGAATGTGAATAGGCCTTAAAAAGACATTAAAACACCATTTAAAGTGTAGACCTTGGAGTATAGCAGAGAATCCAACCTTTCTTTTCTTTTAGAAAAACTAATGCATTTAATCAAAGGTTTGATTCTTTTTAAAGCCTCAATTTTTCTCAAATTTTCAGCGTGGTGTTAGAGCTGAAATACTGTGCGTTAGTGCTTTATGCAATTCCATTGACACAGCAGACAGTTAAAATAATATCCTTTCACTTAACCACATTTAACTGAGATAAAGCAACACAAGATTTAATAGCTTCCAGCAGTTCCCAGTGATGGAGTGGCTAGCCCAGACTGCAGCAGCAGGTCACAGGTTCATTCAAAGGGCATGGTGCACATGAACCCTCTCACATGGTGGTGGGCCAAAAGTAGATTTGATATGACTTGATGCAACTACATCAAGTTACAGTTGATTATATCAGGCTTGGATTTGGCTGAAAGGTAGAGTAACAGGAAGAGACCATGTAGGATCTACTCTAGCAGTTTTCAGCAATCCTACTATAGCCCGTGAATGAAGACCAGGATGCAACTGACATCAGCAATATTCCTCTTGCAGAGAAACACGGGAAGCAGAAGTTATATACCAAAAATTAATTACGAGTGGAAGTAACCTTAAAAACGTATTATGTACACATGGTTTCACTCAATAGCATGTCCAAAATGAAGGAAGCAATAAAATAAAACATGTAAGATCACATGTCTTATCTAAATACTGTCACTGATTGTCAAGATATATCATGTAACCAAAACATCCTGACTAGCCACACTCTTCACTGTTCAGGGCCAATGATGAGGGGGTAAGAGCAAACAGCTAAGTTATGATTACAGGGCTCAGCAGTTCCTTAAAATGCTCAGATTTTTGCCTATGTGATGAATATTTCAGATACATCCCGCGATCTTTACATTCTTCACTGTCAAGGAGACAAGATGCATTTTGCATCTGCTAAAGATTTCTGATTGGCACATATGTTGAAAGACTAGCCCAACACTGAAAGACAGAGTGTTCTTCAAAAGCTGTAGCCATGAAATATTTATTCTTTTCTCTTTCATAGAAATGCATTTGATGACTATATGACATAAAGTGCCACTAATAGCTCTGGACAAAATTATATGGCTCTAAAGACTATTAAACTATTATTCTTGGAGGGTGGAAAAGGTTCTATTTGACACATATGATCACAACAGTATTAGCAAGGCTTTGTTTACAACCTACCATGAAAAAGTGTTGTACATTATCAAGTGCATTTTGCACTGGTAAATTCAAATCTGACAATGACAAATAGCAACAATGATATTTGTGATATATTTAGTAGGTGTTTTATCTCACAATACTTTGATTGGGATGTTTATTAATTTTTAAAACCTTTAAGTATGCAACTAAGGGCAAGTGAATACTAATGACACTGTTCAAAATATGTTTTGTTTGTATCCAAGAGTATATATCTAGAGAGCATAGGCAAATGAATCCCCAAACATTATTTAAATCTCTGAAGTCAGCTGAAAAGCAAAGACACTCATACATACATAATGCCTAGCATGACAACCTGAAAATTATGTGAAAACAAAAAGGTTCCTTTGTAAAAGTCTAACTAAAATGTTTTTATAAAAAGAACTAGAAAGCATTGTTGGAGCATAGAAATCATCATAATATGAATTTTACATGAAAATTTGTAGGACCGCTGTATCTGAAAACATTATGAAATACTAAAAACCTTAGAAAAACTTAGAAGCCTGATATATAAATATCTGATATTAACAAGCTAAATGAATACAGTTATCATCCTGTAGACCACATTATCTCAGTGTCCATTTACAGTCATATGCGTTTCATAAACCTCCTGCTACTGAAAATCCCTCAGTTGTATTTGCCATTAATTGCTTGTTTCTCATTATTAGTGGATGAAGAAATGCAGTATAGTCATGCAACACTTTCTAAAATGGTCTAAAAATCCATTCCTGAAAACACAGTTTCTCTTTCTCTTACAAAGGGATAAGTGCTGTGTTAAATTCTTTTGCCAGAACAACCAGGAGAAGGGTAAAAAACATCAAGCCAAAGTAAATTACTCAGTGGCATCATGCCCAAATCAATCACAGACATCACCTTTAAATAGTGAGCTGAAACCTGCAGACTGTATTTTAATACTCATGAAGAATTTTTGTTTTGGAAAGTCACTTTGCTTAAAAGACCTTTTAATATACTTAGGCAGTCGTTCAAATCTTGCATGTTGAGTGAAGTATACTGCTAATTATGCATATATTCACCTCTTGAAAAAAAGTAGAGGGCTGCATGAGTCTGCAGTTTAAAAATGGCATGTAACGAGGAAAGGCTATGCTACAACATGAAGTGACGGCAAATACTGCTTCCTCTTGTCCTCTGAATAGGCTGCTGGATTTGCTGTGAGTATTTTGTGAAAGGGCAACTTTGAACTACTGGAATTTGCCATGTACTTTCCTTCTTTCAAAATATCAGGCACATGTTTTAGGTTACTAAGATTTGTACACATTTAATATTAATATTTGAGGAGTAAACATGGATTTTTATTTGGCTCTATAGACTGGAAATGCATTTTGATGAGCAGCGTAACCACAAAATTTCATATATATATGTATGTATATATATCTGAAGTTGCTTTACTAATCTAATGTGAATTAAGTGGCATATTTCAACCACCATCACATTTTCATGCAGAATAATAAAAGCAGGTATTTTCATCTTGCAAGGGTCTTGCAACAGTGCGTGAATGTCTTGAACAACTAAACCTAGTGTGCCTGCAACCTTGAAAAGGGAAAGGCAAAAGAAACGGTGAAAAGGATGGACAAGACAGTCTGTTCAGGAAGTTCCCTGTGAATGAGTGGTAGGAAATGTGTGTTGATCCTTACATTTCTTTATTTTTTTCTTTCTTTTTAAAATTTTATTTTTGGATTGTTGTTGTTTTGTTTTAAGAGCAAAAATGAATTAACAGAATCTGTTATCAAGCTAAAACAGCGCAGCTAGATAGAAGACCAAGCCATGAAACTTGAGAATCACAAACTGCAAGAGAGGTTTTACTGCAGGAGGTAGGAAGCGGCCAGCTGGCCTAGCTCTTGCTTCACCAAGATACCAAACAGAAGAGTAAACAGTTATGGTTCCGTGGTGGGGATGGAGTAATTAGATATTGTATGTTTCCCTGCTGTTCTTTTTGTTTCTGCTTTCAATAAAGTACTCTTGGCTAAGCCATCTGATTCATATTTGCAAGGAGAGAAAATTAGCTGACTGAGCAACAGAAAGACTATTTTAATTTTCCCAATTTTCTGTGTGGGAGTTTGAGTTGCTGTTTATTACTCCTGAAATTTGAGACTGGCTGTTGTTGCTGCTGCTAATCATGCAGCTAAGTGGATGACAGGGCTGGTCCGAATGCTGGTTGTGAATGATTGCTTATAAACAAGCAGGTGAAATTCAGGTAGCTGGATCAACTATAAATCCACGCAAATACATGAAAATACCTAGGTAACGTGGAATGTCCTTTGAGGACAGCATGATGCAACCTGACTTCTGGTGGCTGGTTCCTTTTTTACACATAAATGTGTGCTATAATGTCTCATTTGATAATTACCTCATGAAGTTTAAGTATGTAACGTTTATTCAATTGCATAATTTATTTACTGTTTTACCAAAAGGCATTCTCTGACAAATATCAATGTTTGTAAACCTCTATAATACTCTCAAATTTACTTTTATCTCTTATCATTTATTTAGCTGGTGACAGCTTTGTGATGTTACAGAACTTGCATACGAAACTCACAGTATATCTATATATATGATGAAAATCTAAATATATTTACTACTAATAAATGGTCTTCAATGACACGTAATATCTAATCTACTGATTCTGGTAATTGCTATGATATGTAGTATATACTTTAACACACTGCTTTGGATTTCTGGGTGCATGTTCAGCACTTTATCTATTCTTTTTGTAAATTTGATTTCTTGTATTGCTTCAGTCCTGCTATTTACTCTGGCAGAAGAGCAATGTGGGTGACATTGCAAAGACTCCAAAGTAAATGGAAGATTTTTCATTCCCATTGGCATAACATCAGACATCGCTACATTGCACAGATGACTCATTTCTGTGATAACTTCAAGATTCACAGGTGGCAGCAGAACCACAATACTGGTGAAATATCTGGATTAACAAAAAAGAAAAGAAAGAAATTCTACTTCATAGTGCCATGCTTTAGGCTATAGCAATTTTACAAAATTACTCTAATCTTGGATAAGGGAACATTATGCTTCCTACTCGTATTGAACATTCTGTGCATTGCTTGACTCACACACTCCTCTAGAAATCTTTCCGGATGTTTGTTTTGGACTTTGTGTTGGATGAAAACCACATGGCAAAAACTTGGTCCAGGGAAGTAGACATTGTGCTCACTGATGTAGGAAGCACTTCACAGCAGCCAAAGCAATCTACTACTGTATGTATGTTAAGTGGGCATTGCTTCAGCTGTTGTCAAGGGCTCTGAGTATCACCAGCAATTAAAACAGCCCAGCAGAAGGAAAACTGCATACTCAAACTATTGGTGCTCATGTCCTAATGTCCACATTAGGCATTTCATGAAGAGACAATTCTAGAGGTAGATTAGTTCCATGGACTGAATGGCCAATTCAGTTGGAGTGCCTCAGGTGCATTTTGGTGCATCTTCTAGTTTAGTTTTAATCATTTCAAGCATACTGAATTGATACTGAATATGAACCAGGTGAAGGCGAGACTCTTGCAGATAGTCACCTATTTCTGTGACTTATCTCAAAAAATTCTATTTTTGATTCACAGTAGTCTTACTTACTTACAAAGAAAATTGCAAGGTTCTTTTATTTTTTTGCTTGCTGTGCTCATGAAGCCAGAAATACTCTGCCAGTAGCCAAACTTTTGTCTCCTTCTTCCATAATGAAGGACCTTCCTTTCTTTTATTCTTTTGCCTTTATTTTTTTAATACCAATAAATAACATGCCACAAGAAAGGCATATGCAAATTGGCAGGAATGCATCCAATGGTATGATTATACACACTTTTTGCTTTGGGAAAAACCTATTATTGCTTACTCTGCAAAGGGCATGCTCTTAACAATATCTAACTAACATTCTCCTCTTTCATAGAGGAATAATGGGTTATAATTTAAGTCTCAGTTAATATTTATGGTGACTGATACCATATTAGTGATAAAATCGGTAAGTCACCGCTTTTAAAGACAGCTACCCTTACTGAAATGTTTGAGTTCCTTCTACATGAAATGAATAGTGACAACCAAGTCCCCAGTGGATTGCAAAGAGCCTCCAGAGTTTCCTCCAGTCTCTTAAAGACTTCTTATTTTCCTTTGTTTTCTTTTTGGCAGAGATTTATTAGGTGAAAAGAGCTGTCATGATATCACAATTGTGTTTATGATGGAAATGTCTTTTCAAAGATTTTCATAAAGCTCTAGACACATCTGCTGTTACCTAGATTTCTGCTCTTTCTATAGACAGATGCCCTTGATTTTGGACCTTTTATTTTTACTTTAGATTTAATAATCTGTTTTAATTTACAGAAGAACAAGAAGAATGGGGTTACGTACATCAAAATTAATTTTCATAATTTAGCTAAGAATAAATCCATTAATTGCATTGAAGATTATTTTGAACATCAAAGTCCCAGAGTGGTATGGAAGCTTACTGAAAGCAAGCATGGGCTTGATATGTAAAGATGCAATAGTGAAAGTGCTACAGATTAAGCCTCTGATATAGTGAGATTCTTTATTCCAATTCAAGGATAATAGATGTACGGCTCAGAATGGCAAATTCTTCACCCAGAAGCAGGGAAGATATTTTCTAGCAAGTTGGAAGGGAAAAGAATAATTTTGAAATCCTTATGAACCTCATTATTAAAGTGCAGTAAAAATACAATTAAACCTTGAAATGAATAGGATTTTGACCTAACTTTAGAAGTTTTCCCTTCTGATTAGCGTAAATTTTTCATGATTTAAACTTATGATAGCGATTTTTATACAACAGCTAATTTTTTCCTAAGTGTACTGGTATTTTGGGCTTCTTCATAGACAATGGACTGAATTTCAGAACAAATCTCTCCCCCAAACAAAACCAAACCCAAACCATCCACCCAACCAACGAAAACTAACAAAAAACTCCATCAAACAAAAAGAAGTTTTTCCTCCATGCTCTGTCCTCAAATTTGTTCTCAGAAACCTCCAAAAAGGCAAAACTTGGAACTCAATATATATAATTTTGATGACTATAGATTTTCTGTACCCAATATAATGAACTCCATATCTCATGACTGTTTATACTGCTGAACACTATAATGAACTGTTTCATTGCCTTTTTCCCCCTCTGTCAGATAGCAGGTTAACCATGGAGCCAAAGGAAAGTTCAAACAAAGGTGAGAGCATACACAAAGAATAGAATCTATAATGCTCTAACTACACAGGAAGATCACACTGAGGTTTTCAGAGAAGAGCTACACCCTAAGAAGATTTGCAAAGGAGATATTTTGATTAAAATTTTTCCTTCATTTATAGTTTGGAATTTTGAAACAAATTCATTTGGTAAAAAAGGTAAATTTTTCTATCATCTGTGTAAAAATGTTAGCTGTAGAGATCAAAAGTGAAGGTATATATGAAAACAAAATTCATTATTAAAGACAAAATATTAATAATTTGTGGGGAAAGAGGATTGATAAACTCCTAACAGATCAGCAACTTTGTCTCTTGTGCATTTTCTGGACTTTTGTACATTTCTTCTAGTACAGACTGCTAAAGTGAAAGAAATTTTGGTATCTGTTAAAGTGAAATAGCATCATCTCCTTTAAAATAAGAGTTTTTCTCCAAAACTACTTCTGAAGATCAGCTGGAGAGGGTCCACAGCAGCTGAATTCAAGTAGCAAGTAAGAAGAAAATGAGGCCTTAAGCCCCTCTAACCTCCATTTAAAAGAAAATCTTTCCGTGGGGTGTTTATTCATTGTTTCATATGTAGATAATCCTTTGCAAATGGCAAAGAACTAGAAATTAGAAAAATAGTAAGCAATAATACCACTGGGAGTCATTTACTTGGGGTTCACTTACCTAAAATTACTACAATTATTAAATATGTTGGAAAGAAATAATGAAACACTACATTGCCTTCACAAAAATGTACAAATCACATTTCCTCTTATAGGAATTGTTTGAGAGATATAAAAGACCATTATGTCACGATTCAGCAACAATTTACTTGCAATTTAATAGCAAATTAGATTCACACACTATCATTTATTGCCAAATGGATGGAAAAAAAAAAGAAAAGATAGTCTCTGTGTCCAGAGAGAGACTTTGCATTTGGCACATTTGCTGGTTTTTAAATTAATGTGTTTTGTCAATAGTTTTCCTATGAGTATGTGATAGCCCAGTGATCTTCTGACTACTCTGGACTGCCCATGGCCATGTTGCCTTGCAATGTTTCTGTCACAGCAATGATGCCCAACAAGGTTGTAATGCTCTTCAGAAGAAGTTTTTCAGGAAGAGCTGTGCCGTACTAAAAAGCTTTGATTCATGCTGCGAACTGGGGACACCGATATGAAATAAAATGTGACTGATGATCAGTCAGTGACCGTTTCCATAACCATTATGCCATCAGTAATTTATCAAGGTAGTATTCCTGATGTTACACAGCTTGGATAACCAAGGGACAGAAATACATGCTGTGATTTTAAAATGCATTTCTAAGGATATTCCTTATGTATAATCTGCATAAGGATTCATAAGTTAAATAACCCATACCATACTCTGAGCAAATAAAGACCAGCCAGGACTGTAATAAATTTTGACAAAAATTTTCCCTAGAAAAAGGCGATATTTTCATTGCAACATTTAAATGAAAATTTTCTCATCAGATGGTTCATCATAATTTGCCAGTATGGTCTGAAACAAAATAACTTGCTGTGTAAAGCAATCTGTCAAGGAAACTGGTATTAACTCCACTAGATGCTTTGAAAATATGTCTATTTCCTCTTTCTGGGTTATTAAATATCAACCATAGCTCAGTGATTTTGGGTTTGCTTTTTATTTTGTTAGCACAAGAGAAAGACGCCATATATAAAAGCATCCAGTATTTGAAAAAAGTTCTCTAATGACATGCCCTTTTCTATACAAAAACACTTATGACAAAATCATCTCTAAATTGCCACAGTTACCTTTATGTCGGGCATATGTAAAAGGCTAAAATACATACATATACAACATGGATGTGAACTAAGTCAGAAAGTACTCTTTTTGGTATTCACAACATCTAATTTATGCATTTAACTTCAGGTCTCTAAATAGGGAGCCAAGTTCTGCAGGCAGCATAGAAAGAGACAGGCTGTGCCATTGCACAGTGTAGCAATGGAATCAGCTCCTAGAGCAGCCTCCCTCTCTGCAATGACTATGGAGAGCTTAGTGAGACTAACTTACACACACATACCTTAAATTAGATACCTAAAGCAGATGGACTGAACACCTGTCTTTGTTTTCCACAGAATTTTTATTATATTTGGCTTTGCAGAAGGTCTTTTGCAATAGCAGAGGATTTTGCTGACCTGAACAAAGTACTAAAAATATTGCAACAGTGACCTGATATAGCTAAGCTCATCCCCAGAATTGTCTTTCTCTCCTTTTCATTTTCAGTATCCAAATGGCAAGTTCACACTTGAAAAAAAAGAATATCTTGCTTTGATCTGTAGTTTCTGAGCTGTCCCATTTCCACAAAATATATACCATTCTGTGGGTGCAATTTCAATGCACTATTCCAAAAACTTTGGCATAAAATCTAAATTAAAGAAAAATGAATGTTTTTTCTGGAATTAAAGCAATAGGAAAATAGATACTACAAAGCAATTTTCTCAAATGTTTTCCAGCTAAAATGAGGAAAACTATTCTATGATTTTACCTAAGAGTTGCAAGGTTTTAAACGAATATTTACAAGTATAAATAGATTTTTAATATTCCTTACATTTGCAGATAACACATTTACTATAACTCTGTATACAGACTCACAATATATCCTACTTGTTCTCATGTCTTTTTCATACTGTATAAATTCAATCACATTTTTTAGCTCACTCATATAAGTACCTTAAGAGGCCTAAACGATAAGAAAAGGGAAATAGCAATTTGGAAAGGACAGGGCATAACAAGACTCAATGGTTAAAAATTTATAAAAGATAAGCAAGTTATACAGAGTAGATAAAAGTTGTATTATTTTGTTCTGCCTGTCTCCAGAAAACAAAAGGAAGAACTGGCTTTCAGGTCATGGGTAGAAGTAGGTAGGTAATCTCACTGGTGCAGGGAGGCAGCCTGTATTCCAGTAATAGAATTTAACTGCATAAAAGAAAGCTTTTTATGATTTGAATTTTGTTCAGGATTCACACACACACTAAAATTCTACAGAAAATTCAGTAAATTTTCCAGCAATTAAAAGAGTGAACCAGCCACCATGTAATTTGAGGATCTGACAGTTTGGAAGACATTTTGGCAGTGAAGGGTTGTACACTCATGGTGACTGGTGTAGTAGAGGTCAACTACATTTCCTGGAGGAGGAAGTGTTCTAGAGTTTAACAAGAATACAAAGATGAGCTCTCCAAGCAATTAATAGAAAATTTCAAAATTGCTGTAATAAAAATAGATAGTGCTCTGTGTAAAGGAAACAGAACAGTCCAGTACTGTTAAGAGCAGCACCAATCTTATGTGGATGTTTTCATTGGTGAGGGTGGAGACTTTTTTGTGAAAAAAATACAAATTAATGTACTTCACATATGCCTGAAATGGGCAGGCAGTTGGGTGAGATAATCATTGTAGATCCCTTCCAACTGGAATAAAATATTCTATTCTATTCTCTCATATTTTTGTAAAATTGAAGGAGCTGCAATGTTCTGCAAATGACTTCAGTTCTGCCACTAGTGAAGTGTTCTTCATTGAACATTCTGTAGTATTCCAGGAGTTTTAGTGCACTTCATCTTTCTAAGCTCTTAGACAGCCTTCATAAAGCTCTATTTAAATAGGTTGACCTCTGTACTAGAGCTCCTGACAATTACCTGCATAACCAAAAGGTCCCAAATGTTCACAACAACCTGCCTCTCTTTCAGGGACTATTTATTTCACACAGCTCTTCTTGGGAATCTTTTATTTATTTATTTCAGTTGGCCTTTAGATTACTCACCTCCTTTTTGGATGAGGTTATCAAAAATAAAATTTAACATAGCCTTTTTTAAAAAAATGAATGTATTGTTTCTATTAAAGATTAAAGTTCCTCTTTCAATGATTTTGTACTGCTTGGAAATTAAAAAGACATTTAATTCTGACTATTAAAGTAAAGAAGTCTATGATTTAATAATGACATAACAAATAACTTTCTCTTCTTTATGATGGAAAAAAAATTCTTCTCTAATGTCTTGTGATCTGGGATGGAACTGTATTTCTGTGACAAATGCATACTCATTATCTGCAGAGATTAGAGACCTACTTAAAACAAATAAAAAATACTCAGTGTCTACGCAGTGGTTTTACATACCAGCATGCTGACCCTTCTAAGAGACCGAAAGGTTTTGAACTTCAGCACTGTCACTTGAACAATAATTTAAGATTCCAATAATGTCAAGCATATGAGATGAACATGAAAAGCTTGATGTGAGCCCTTGGGTAAGGTGAATAACAGAGACATGAAATTGTTGAAGGAAAAGAGCTTCACGCCACAAGGAGAAAAGATAAATCAACGTGTTTGTTTGGAGAACAAAAAGATCAGCCAGGCCTGGTGCAGAATTTTGAAAAAGGCCAAACTAAAATATAGATGCTAAGTCAGTCTTGTAAACTCTGGGTGCACTCTTCAGTGATAAACAGAATAAACTCCTACACAAAAGTATTACAATGCTCTTTTACTCAACTGGCCTAGCCAACCTTTTTTTAAGGTAATCCTAAAAAATTTTCTATTTGCTCCTGTTTCTTATGTGGTTCTACTGAAGAGAGGACTTAAGAGAAAGTATTTCAAACTAATCTCCAAACACTTATTTTTTAAAAGCCATGACACTGATAAACTCAAACACCAACAGAAAAAAATTCAAAAGTATCCTGTTTGTAACTTTGCTTTAAAAGTAACAATATATACTTGAAACGCCTGGAAGTCAAACTTTCTCCTGAGAAAAAGAATAAAATATCAGATATTTGTGAGAAAATGCAAGTGCTAATAAAATGCTGAGACAAACTGCACTTTTATATATAGAACCAAGAAAAATTGTGGGTGTTTTCCTAATGTTTCAGGTTTGGAAGTTTGTTTCTTTTAAAAAGCCATGCAAAGCTGCAGAAATAATCCTCTAAATCCATCAACTGGTTTGATTAATCTCCTAGAAAAATTTCAATAATGATCCACAGAAAATTCAGACAATATCTGTGTAATATCATACAGGAAAGTCTGGAATACTTTCTTTTTTTTTCTGGAACAGAGAATACATCACTTTCAAGGATGACACCATGTTCCATTAGTCTGAGTTTGGCTTGACTTTTTAAGTGGCTTTTAAAAATATTTTTGAATTTTTAAACACATTAGAGAAAAACCACAATGCTTTTCAGATGATAAGTATGTAAAGCATATTTTTCTGTAGCATAATTGAAATCTAATTAATCTTTTCCCCTGGAGATCTTTTAGAGTTGAGGGTAGTGACTATCATAGAAAGAGGACTCAGTAACAAGAGGCATTTCCATTTACAAATATTTCCTCTGGAGCATCAAAGGAATGTTTAGAAATATGTTGCAACAACTTGACTTAAATATTTTGATTATGCATTACACATGCCATTTAACCTTGCTGTACCTCAATTTTCACATATTTGAGAAAAAGAAAACAATATTTACTTATTATACCCACATGGCTTTTGCAAAAATATATTAATTAGTACTTGAGCTATACTTGAGAAGTATTATATACTATCTCAACTGAAACTTCCATGAAATCCTGAAGACTGCCTTGGGAAATAATGGCAATTTTTTTTTTCATTGGCTCTTAATAAGATGTCACATTCATATGAAAATGATATGTGAACATATTTTACTGGGGAGAAGGGAATTAAACCGTCTTTTTATTTGTCTCTAGCCCTTAATAATATTACAATATGAGAATAATATATGAAGAAATGTTATTTGAGAGCAGAAATTAAAGCATCAGTGTATCTTTCAGAGAATGAATGAAAAGCCATAATTATCCGGCAGCAAACCTGTGCATAGGACAAGCAGTGTCTTTAGATACTACTAATGCATTTACTTTGCTATCAGTTCATTCATATTACACATTATTAGTTAAAACAGCAACAGAGATTAAACTCTCTCTGTCATACTTAATTCCTTCCTGCTTCAGTTTGTTCTGTTCTGCATTTGAATTTTCTAGTCACACAGAAAAGGACTAAGAAATGTACTTCAAACTTGGTTTTGGATGTCTTACACAAAACCCCAATACCAGTGGCTGTGAACACCTTTCCTTCAAGCCCAAAAAGGCACTGCTTTTAAATTCGTATTGAATCTAAGAATAGATTTCTACTGGAAGATGTGGAAAGGAGGTTATCCTACTGTCATGCTTTATGAAATACACAGATGAAGACCAGTATGTGCTCTATACATCTATACCTGTGAACATGGCCAGAATTTGATCACCAGAATGTAAATATGGGAGGTTGTATTGTCACATTATCACTTAAACATTTGTAAATAAGCCACCAAAACTGAAGATGAAAGGATAAAATGCATCTTAACTTTCACAGTATTTTCCTAATAACATATAAACTGTATAATAATAATGAAGGTTGAGTCAGTGATGAAAAAATAGAAAAATGGTATTTCCATCTAAGACAGAAAATAATGTCTCTTAGAAAATTGTAAAGAAATTATTTTCTACATAGATTTTTCTGCTAAGGTTTTCACATTCATCTTTCAAAATTTTCAATTTGTCTAACAACAGGATTTGATTTAAAGTTTAGAAATAAATTTTGAACTCTAAAATGATTTCTTTTGATATTGTGGCAATACTTGCCAGTACTAATTGTGGCCTACTTTTTCATGCTTTAATCTTTCCACCTGCAGAGAACATATTTTGTATCTCTTAATTTCATTTATTCATTGTTTTGGTGTGTGGCGGTTGGTTTTTTGAGGCATGTGTTTTGGGTTTTTTCTTTGCTTGTTTTTATATTTCAGTGTTAAAATATTATTGTGACTAAGCATTCAGTTATTTCAGTGTTAAAATATTGTGACTAAGCATTCAGTTACTTTAACTTTTAAAAAAAAAATTCCTAAATTACTTTTATTTTCAATCTATTTTTAGCCACAAGAAGGGATTTGGATCACTCAGATACTGTTCTCCAAACACATAAGAAAATGGGAAAAAATTCATAGTATCTGCTTGTGTACCCCTATTAGCTGAAGATCAGTGTTCAATACCACTGGTCCACACAGGAATTTATATATATTTTAAATAAACACAGAGACACATAAAAAGCGTTACGCGTATATTGCAAATAATTTCATTAAAACATACATGTATTTCTTTTAGCATGGCAAGGAGCACTTGTTAATTCACAGGTACTTAATTTTCATATCTCTCTAGGTACTCAAGAACACCAAATTATCAAAATTACTCTTCTCACATCACATACAACACTTCCTGCCTCAGTGCTTCCAACCAGTAGGCATCTGCTCCTGGGAAACGCTCAAGTAGTAAAGTGTGCTGTCAGAGAAATACCGCACATCTCAGAGGCTTTCCCTGTTTATGAAGTGCTTTTTACTCAGTTCTGCCTTCAATAGTCTTCTGGACTTGCTCTACAAACCAGCAAGTACTGGTGACTCAAATACGTGTCTTAATCACTATGGTTTTAAGTATCTATTCATATCAAAATATTACCTCAATAACTAAGAAAGAAATGATTGTAGAACTGTTCCTACAAATGAAATACCTAAATGAGGAAAAGTTACGTATTTTTAAACTTACAGGCCATCTCATTACAGATGCTGTTCGATTCACAATGAAGTCAATGAAGTCAATAGAAGTCTTCTGAATAATTCTCAAAGAATTAAATAGCATTTGATACAGCCATTTTTTCCCCCAAATGTACTCAAATATCCATGTATTTATCTCTAAACAAATTATTTAGATAAAAACACCTAATTACAGGGCACTGTTCTTTCATTTATATCTTATTTAACTTGCCATTTTGCGTAACATAATAAAGCTTTTCTGTGTAGTTTTGTGTTGAATGTGCTGTTAAAGTTACAGGAAGAACTAATGAGACTGCCTAGGACTGACAAGTGACGTTCTAAGAAGACTGGTTTAGTCTTTTATCTACCTGAGATGTCTAACCAGAAATATAAGGCACTTTACTGCATGATGGGGATTCTTTTCCCCACGTTTTTTCAGATGTCATCCTGAAATAAACATGCCAAAACTCTGCTTTGCTGACTGCGTCATCAGAGCTTGCAAACGCTAGCACTTCCGTGACAGGCATTGTGAATCACAGTTATTTTTTTCTCCCAACGTCTACGAGGTCTGCCACCTGAACTGGCATAGTCTCTAAGTGCCATCAACTTCTCCTCAGGGCTTACAAGCTATATTTGCTCTTTCAGAAGAATCTGAAAATGTTGTGAACCATAACTATGTTTCTGAGAGAACTTACAAGTTCTGCCATCTGTGCCTGCAGTGCTTCAGAGCATCATAATATGGATATGGAGATATTTTCATCATGGGGTTTATGGCTCTACCAGCTGCATCAGCAGAGATTGTTAGTGCTGTGAACCACAACCATTTATCTCTCAGCACAGATGCCTGCTTTACTTTTTCGTTAATGGTCTGTATGTTTGACCACTGTTATATATATGTGTACATTTTTCAGCAAAAGGGAAAGCAAATAACCAAAATAATCCTCTAAAGCAGATCTTTAATCACTGCAGATCTGGAGAAATTTCTAAATATTTACGTTAAGTTTAACTATGCCTTGTTTAGACCAGGAACTTATTGCAAATGCAATTATTTTGATAGCCATATCACTTGTAACCCTTTCTGTAGTCTGACAAAGCTGATTTTGAGAAAGTACTTCCTTTTATAAATATGATATTAATTCTCTTTATGCTGTCCTGGCATATTCTGACTATCTTCGGTTTAGACCATGACATGAAAAAAACCTGTCCTTATGAAGGAAACTTTTACTCTCGTTAGCTGTCACGAAGGAGTTTTGGCACACGGTGATACATCACTACTTTCTCTACATTGGCCCTGGGAAAGAAATGTGCTAGGTGTCTATGAGGAGTAACAGCAAATGCAGATGGGTACAACGAGGGCTGCGTGTGTCAGAGGGGAATGTAGAAAGGAGTTCTATCTTCTCCATATGTTGACAGAGAAAGAAGCCATTGACATGCCAAGAAGCTCTTGACTGGCTGTCTAAATGGGGAAGCCAGGGATATAAAGGAAAGTAGTTTGAGATTTTACTACTGATGTCATTGTGTACCTGTTGCATTTCAATATACCAATATGGGAAACATACAGATCTGGAAAGTCTGGTAGTAAAATGCCTATAAATTAACAACTAGTGAACTTTCAAATTACAGCTTTGGATACTGGGCTTATAGATCTATAATTCTATGCCTGTGTGTGTACACAAGCCTGACCTGTGAGTTAGACTCAATTTAACTTGACTGTGATAAAGTGCCAAACCAGAAATACTTTGTGGATACATGGAGTTTTGAGGAAAAGGCCTTATTTCTTATCAGTCCTGTGGAGACTTGTTTGGTATGTGGGACTTTGCAGATCTTGCTTCTGGGACTATCTGGCTGTGTTGGTTGCCCATAGCGGGGGACACAAAGGATGCCAAAGCCCCCAGGCAGAGAACCTGGCACTTGGTGGTTCCATAAAGCAATTAAATCTGCCTCCCGCTTTAGACCAACTTAAAGTTTCCTTTATAACGAGGGTTTTGGAAATCAATGAATAGACTGATTTTGGGGAAACGTTTGCTTATGCTTACAAATGTAGAGATTTCAAAAATGAAAATACTAAAGTCAGTTTTCATTATTTAAACAATTTTATCCAAAAATTACTTACAGGTTATGCTGTTGCTGAAACTATGGAGGAAATGAAAAGTTTCTATATGAAACTAGGTCTTAATTTTTTTCTTTGCTGAACATGAATAAAAATCCTAGAATTTTTAGCATTTAAAATGTAATATCTAAATCATGGAAAGTATCATAACTTTGTAAGGTTAACTACTGCTTATCAACTAATACCTATTTTGCCTTTTAAAAAAATTCTTGTAGCTTTGGATCAATGTTGAAAAACTACATATGCTAAATTTTACACAAAAGGCAAATGTTCAAAGGGAAAACAGGAGTATCAATACTTTATAACTCTTTTATATGCTGATTCTACTATAATATTTACTGAGCAGTCATTAGTGCCTTGATCCATGTCCTCAGGAGCATTCAAAATTTAAGTTCTATTCCCTATTTGAAATGTACCAGTAAGATACCTGACAATTTGTTCCTTGCTGGCATTAATATTTTAGCAAACCTGACATATGTTTACATACATATTTTCCATGTCAAATCACTTTATTAATACTTTCAAAAGTCTATTTTTGTAGCTGTACTGCTTTCTGCATTTTAATAAAAGGAATTCCAGAAGTTTTGAAGAAAACTAATTTGAAAATTTGAATTGGTGCTTGTTGATTTTTCGTGCTTTTCTATTATGTATGTCAACTGAGCACACAAAATTTTTAAGTTTTAAAAAGGTTTGGAGGGAGGAGTATTTGTTCCTTAGACTAATACTAAATATTCCCATTTCTGAGTCAGTGCACAGCCCTGGGAAAAACAAAATCAAGATCAAAATAAATGTGGAACTGCACCTGCTTCTTGGAAGTAGGTGGTACTTAAACTGAATTTAATCTTGGTATTTACATACAGAGGGACAGCACACTGGCAAAGAATCCACAAGAACATGGTCCAGGTATCTACAATTAGGGGATCATTACTAAACCAAATTATTTTCATGAATAAGTGCATCTGGCCGTTATGCCATTGTTTGGAAACCTGCAGTCAAATCTGTAAGCAAACTGGAGGGGAATCCGTAAATTGCTAAAAAAACCCCAACTTCATCCTAATGGACTATGTATTGGGCTGCCTGCATGATTTTCCTTTTTTTCCTAATATGAATACGACAACATTTAGAGGGCTTATTGATCCCCAATACTTAACTGTTAGGTCGTATGAATAGCAAATGAAATATGATATAAAATATGCAAAATAATAGTACATTAGCCTAAACAACACTAATAAATTGCAAAGCTTAGCATGAAATTGAAAATCACTAATGGAGCACTGTGCAGTTTGTTGAAGCAATGAGCAGTCAAAGAATCATACATAATGTAACAGTACAATTGCTAACAGCAGGTTCATAGAAGACAATTTAAACTTATTTTTTATGGACAAGACGAATTGATCTTTGAAGCGGTTCCTAAGGAGATTCCACTTAGCCCGAACAGCATCTCGGGATTGATTCTGGACTATCCCTTGCGCCGAATACATATTTATGAACTTCCAGAAAACACTGATTTAAATTACACGTGAGATTATGGTTTATGAACTTCAACCAGAAGAAGTAAAAATACTAGACGTGGAACTAATACCTGAAACTGGTATTGAATTCAATGGTTATGACAGTCCTGCAGGTTTCACTGAAAGATAGGTCATATGTAATGAGTTCCACTTCTTAAAATTCTTGGGAGTTGCAAACATTTAAAGCTATGAACACAAAGGATGAATATGTTTCAAAATCATAATATTCTAGATGATGTTCTATTTTCTCAAGGCCATCAACATGAAAAATTAACTTATGTTTAATGTAGTTGGTATCCAATGCACTTTTTCAAGGAGCAAGACTGCTTGACAAAATGCAAGTCTTTACTATGCACTGATAGGAAAAGTTCTCACATTTGTGAACGTTCAGGGGGAAATTTATATCATATCCATTTTTTCTTTTTGCGGCATTTTCCCAATGAAATATTAAATTTTATGTTGTCTTGAAAAATAAGTCAAAAAGGTTTTATAAAAATTAGCAGTGCCATAAGATCTGATGTATTTTAAGTACATTTAAATTAAGAACTGAAAAGACAAATGTGAAATTCTTATGAGATTGTATGCAGAAAATATTTTCATCTCCTAAAAAGTATTGTAATTATAGCACAGTAACTGTTCATTTTAAGTTATAAGCAGCCAACATTTTCCTTGATGAGCATGGCTCTTTTCTTCCAATTGATTTCAACTCAATATGTGAATCCAGGCCCTTTTAATGCTGTTATTTTGCACTTGGCGGTTGTGTAGGCCCAAACTCTGGCCTCATTAGCCTATAGATCTTATAGAAACTCTGAAAAAAACTGTAGAAAAATGAGGTATGTAAAAAATGGAGAGGTGTCAGAGATGGGTCTTTTGTTTACTAAAATGTAAAGTATTGAATGGCATGGGCTTTTTTTTCTAATAAAATTTTGTGAACAGATTGTTACTACTTAAGCCTAGTCATACACTTAACAAACCTAAAGCCACAATTAATTGAACAGCATGTCACCAAAAAGCAACAGTTCATGTACTCACTGGGCAAACAATCTTGTAGTTGCATATGTTGAGATCTGAGGAGCTGTTTAGAAATGTAGCAAATACAAAACCCTGCAGTAGAAACTCCATCATCCCGAGGCGCTCACTGACATAAAGGTGGGATGACTGAGGGAACGCAGGGTCATCACCACATTATTTGATTGCTCTCAAAACTCTGAATGCCGTATACTAAGTACTTCCCAAATTTATATGGATACTCTTTCTTCTGAATATCTTAGAGGTACCTTATTAAAGATACAGTGTATTAAAGTTTTATAGTACAACTCAGCAAGTAGCTGGTGACTTCAGGGAAGCAAATGAAGAACTACAACTTCATAGCCCTATCCCTGTTAAAGACATAGGCTCCAATTCAAAACAAATTTCTCATCACAATAATTCAGATAAAGGTGTTCCTCCATACTTTCGTTTTTGCCAAAATGAGATTATAGGATGTGCAACTTGCAGTTTTGAGCATGAAATACAGATAAAATACTTAAACAACTTATGCATCAAAAAGTGTGGTAGTAACTTAACAGGCATTCAAGTTTAGGGTTTACTTTGTTCAGCACTGATCTCACTACCAGCCAAAATAAACTCATAATTTGATAGTCTAACTGTAAGCAGCATTCATGCTCCTCAAGCTGCATAGTACAAGAATTTTATGGGAGGACAGCTATTAATCTACTTAGAAACAATATGGCTATGGGGTTTTTTTACATGGCTTATTCTTATCTTTAGATGATACAAGTATTTTCACAACCTAAACTGTCTTTTATTTTTTCTTTAAGTTCCATTTTCTGTCAGCAAAGCACAATTTCACAACTTCCTTGTCTCCTAGCTTTTACATCAAACAACTATGAATTGATGAAAAGTATCTCATTTTCATAGTGTTCCTCTCTGATGCTAGTATTCAGGGTTTTTTTTCCTCTGGGATAAACTTCCTATCTCACTGTGCAATATGTGTTACAACAATGCTAACATTTTCAGAAGAGGCTGCATTAGAAATTGGCCTCTTAGTTAATGATATTTGAATGTAAAGAATCTCCTTGTAGATCTAAGAAAAATAAAATATTCCCTAGTTCTCTCATCAAATAAATAATATCATAAAAATGAGAGAGTTGACACTGAGACTGGAATATAGCAGTTGGAGAGTGAAAGTAAGTGGGATGATGCTGGCTTGAGGACACTGACACAGTGGAATTAGAAACTGAGGAGCTGAAGTTATATGGAGGATCCATGATGAGGCATGGGATGATACCAGGGAAGAAGAAACAAGAGTAGTCCTGGCACATAACATACCAATTACTTTACCTTAGGCAATTCTGCTTGTCCCCACTAAGTAGACGAGAGTAGTGAGAGAAGACAAGTGAGTTAGCAGCAACTTGACATGCCCACTGCTCTCCATTTCCTCTCTCACAACCCATTGGAAGGAACAGTAAAATGCCAACCAGGAGGGCTCAAAATGTGCCTTAACTGCTTTACTCAGAAAGAGCACAGACCCTTCAGAAGTACTGCTGAAGTCACCACCCTGGCAGGAGTTGGGGTCAGGAGGCAGGTGGGGGTCCATGTGTGTGTGTGTGTGTGTGCGCACGTCTTTGGTCTTCAGGGAGTATTGAGAATCTATGCTCAGACTGGACCAGCATTGCAAGCCCCAGTATTTAGAAATGCTATGTATATCTACTTTTGGAATTTTCTCATCTGATTCTGTCTTAAAATATAAATGAGGCAGGCTAAATTAGAGTTCATCTAGATCTTCCAGCCCATTGCCACTTCTTCCCACAAACCTTAAGAATAGTCATCAATATAAGTGTTAGACAAATTTTAAGACACAAAAAGCTGGAAATAGTTTTTCTTAAATTGCAAATGAAAATATACCTAAACAAGGACCATGGCTTTTCTTCAAAAGAGGACATGGGAATTTGTCCAGTTCATCAGCAGCATTTTAAAATCATCACTTACTCACTTCCGAGAGCTGAGCAAAACCAAAACTTTGATCCAATAATTTTCTTAGTCTACAAAAGGCTGAATTCTCAGTAGCTCACTTGTGAGAGAAAGGAATGCTTTCATGGGAGGAGCATGCTTATTAGAACATGTACCAGAACCCAGAATATTTGCAATTGCAAAGTAATAGAATACTGGAAGACCTGTATCTCCTGTTACTGATAGGCCCAGGATACGAAGTAAACACCAAAAAGTGCATAAGGTCATATATGCATTACTTCAGTTTTTCTGTATGTTTTAGTATAATTTCATGGCCCTCTGAAAATATCCAACAACAGTAACTAAATATAAAATACTGCTATTTAGGAATCTCTAATTGATATTTTGCTTTGTTCTCCTTGCAGTTTTCATGGTAAAGACGTGAGCCATCAGTAGCTTACTGGTTTGGGATAGGTATAAATACTGGATAATGCAATAAATCTGGCAAGTAAAGCAGTAAAAGAGAACCTGTGGGGGGAAAAAAAAAAATCCAAGTCTAAACCTCAATTTGTTGTTTAGGAAGGACAGGACCCTGAGGCTATTTTAAATGTGAAAGAGTCTCCCTCCCTTCCTTCCTTCCATGCTTCCTTCCTTCTTCCCTCTCTCTCTCTCCTTCCCTCCCTCTGAGTCTCAGTCTCTCTCTGTTCCCTTCCCCTCTGTTTTTGGTCAAAATTGTCAGGATCCACCATCAAAAGAATTACTAGCATATGAAGAATCCCACTCCCATGTAACTGCTTTTTTTATTCACTCTGTACTGGTACTATATAGGTTTACTGATATAGTCACCCTGCTTAATAAAAAACAGATCCCCAAATTTGTGTCACATTTTAGTATACAAGATACTCTACTTGAGCTGCAGTATATTGAGAGAGTAGGACAAGTAATAAAAAGTTTATTTCATATATTAGTATATGTAAACACAATAAATGTGTGCTGTATTGTTTTATACTTAGAAGCCCTCTTGACCACTGGGAAAGTTCTGAACATGATAAAAAATAGATAGAAGACATATTATCCTTTAGAGAACTTTGAGAATATTTACTTGGTAAACCCAAACGTATGGTGATTCAGTATGACAAATCATACTTCTAATAGATTTTTCTTTCCTTTTGAAATGTGTTTTTCTCCTGTGACAGGCACCAAATGGACGTCCCTCAAATCCTGAGCCTTTCATTGTTCTCATTAGAAAAAAGCTACCCCAATTTCCCACTAGCATACATAATTGCTGCCATTGAACTACTATTTGTGACAGTAAGACAGCAGCATAGTCTATATACCCCATTCAGTGCTCACTGTTTCTACCAATAGCGTAAGCTAGAGTGCCATTTGTGGCATTAGCTTTTGTGGATATAACAACCTGTCAATTAGGAAGTGAATTAAATAATTCACACAATAATCATCACGTAACAAGCTTCAGTCCATGGTAAGCTGACCTATTTTCAAACTGGCAAATCAGAGCCTCTGATCTAGAGCTGTGTGCCATATAGATATTCCAAATGTGTTCATCTGATGATGCATTTGTACTTATTTCAGCATTAAAACAGGATAGACCCAGATCTTATTTTTACTTTACCATTTCACTGGTGTGACACTCATGGTTGCAGGTAATGAACAAACAAAATACACAACAAGGGCAACCATCGATACCACTTTTCTTCATTAAATAACCTTGAAAAGGGTTAATTAGTTTGCATTAAACTTGCCAATTTTAGCTGAATATAAAAATACACAGAATGTGTTTAAGATAGCATTTTTAAACTCGTAATGAACAACCAGAAACTATTTTGGTTATTAGAAGTAGCTGACTTTGACCATCCTTAGAGTAGTTTTTCAATGGTATGCTGGAGCCACATCATTACCATAACTACTGTAATCATCATGACAATGATTTTGCTGAAACCTAAATGTGTGAAATTCAGCCTTTAACAACTGTAAATCTGTCCAGCAATAGTCAATGAAAGATCATTACACCATGTACCAGAAGGATGCTGCAGTCAGAGATACATCTGTATTGCATCTGTACACTGTTGTATTGCATCTGTACACTGGCTTCTCTGGTGATTTCCTAAAGAATGAATGGTCGTAATAAAGTGTAATACCAAATGTTCTCTAAGCTCAAGTTATTATACTGTAGGAAAAAACTACACCACGTTTTACTTACAAATCAAACTATTGAGCTTGTTCACTCTTTTAAGGAAAGGTGATATTACAGACAATTTGGTAAGTCACTCCAGTATGACAAGAGCACATATGTTTATATGTTAATTTAATCCACTTGGATCCTCATACGCAATCAGAATAGGATATTTTATTAAAATGTCAGCACTTCCAAATCAGAAAAAAAGTAAACTCTGGAGGTAGTGAGGCAGACTTTCAGCCTGTAACTGTTGATCTGCACTGGATGCAATTTTGCTTTTGGTTCTAAATAAAGCCAAAAAGTACAAAGAAGAATAAAATACCACACAAGTAAGAAGAAATGGCATTCTAAGCACTATGTAAATTTCAGGAGTAGATATAACTCTACAGGGAATCCCAATCTGTTTTTGTTTTACCATTACATTTTTTCCTTCTTTGGAAGAGACAGGGTGATATATGCAGAATATGCTCTATTAAACATAAAATACCATAAGAATATGCTGTACAAATAGAAATGACTAGGCCCTCCTTCCCATAGCACTTACAATCCTATTAGTCAAAGACATCATACTGAGAAGCTTAAGTATGACTTAAGAAGGTGTTGGTGAGACCATCCTGACAAAGTATGGAAAAAGAGAAAGATACAAGGAGAAACCATGACAGAATACAAATGCAGTACATAAAGCACAGATATAAAGAGAATACATATAAAAAAAGAACAACATGGAATTAGAGGAGAAAGGAAAGAAATTTTCTGTAATGAGAGCTCAAATATCCCAAATAATAGGGAATATAGAAAATAATGGGAATGACAGAGACAAGGCAAACAAAGGTCATTGAAGGTGGCCAAGGTTAGCATGAACAGCATTGAACTGGGTTTTATGAATGTGGAAAGAGCCCAGTTTGTTCCTGCAGTAGTTGGAAGTTTCTGTACCTTGCTTGCAGAACCAAACCCAACCGTCATGGTCTTGGGAGCAATGCATTTACATCCCTGCGATGCAGGCTCAGCACTTAATAAGCTCTGCTGATCCTGAACCAGCTGTGCAAGGAGACAGCTCTATGTCTCTCTTATGGTCAGTCCAGCACTCAGATAAATAATTGGGAGTTGACTGAACTTCAATGTCAAAGATAAGATGTCTAGATGTAGATAGAAACAAATAAGAAGCTAGTGAAGCATGCAAAGGAGAAAGGTAATAGTGAAAAGGAAGAGAAACTACTGACAGAAGCAACATTTTGGGCAGATGGGAGGAGCTGATTTGATGGA
Organism: Gymnorhina tibicen; assembly: GCA_013399875.1. NCBI lineage: Eukaryota > Metazoa > Chordata > Aves > Passeriformes > Artamidae > Gymnorhina > Gymnorhina tibicen. The sequence goes on from VXAZ01008004.1 coordinate 79,058, forward strand.
ATTTTTGAATGCTTAAGTACCACCCAGATTATGCTCCTAAGCTTATAAAGAATGAGATCTGAATTCATATTCTCATAATAAAAATATATGACAGAGGTGTACAAACGCTGCGGTCTGGTTGAAACTTCTTTTTGCAATAATTTACTTTTAAGCAAATAACTTACGGGTGAAATAAACACTACTGCAGGCCACCATTCCATGGCAATGGCTAATCATTCAACTAGCTTAACTGAAAGAAAGTATGTGTCATACACTGAAATACATTACAGTGTGGATCAGTCTGCTAAGGGTAAAGATCTCTTAGACTGGAAGCATTTGAATCAGATTACAAAAATACTTAGAAAGTTTACAATGAAAAATAATGCTGTAAAAGCACCTGTATCATCCAGAATTCAATGGTGAATAATAATAGAGTATTTAATTTATATTCCTAGTAAGCTAAGCCTTCTTCACTTCTGACAAAATGCAAACTTAAATTGAGACATGTTCTTTGTATTCTATAGGAGAGGTATCATATAAGCCTGTATGTATTGCTTCTTCATCCATGGAAAAGCAACTTATAGATGTGGTTGCAATTTTCTTTTAGATTCTGTTTTTTTGATTCCTCACAATCACAGTGAGGACTATTCTGAATACCAGAGAAATTTAAATAGTTTTAGATAGAGATACTGAAAGCTTTTGCCTAGGACCTTCACCCCTGGTATCATCTGATGACACAAAAATCTCAAGGTTTACTATTTAAAAAAAAAAAAAAAAAAATCAGTCCTTGTTGTCACAGTTGACAAAAACCCCCAAGAAATGTAACTAATATAAATATAAGTCATGCTGGAGGGCTAGATACAACCCTTAGTATAACTCTTACTTCCATGATTATACATGTTATTGTGTTACCCTAACTATAATTTACTGAAATAAATATCTCATTTGTCTTAAAGAGTAGAATTTTAATTTTATTTATTTCCTTTAAAGAGGAAGGCATTTGGTGATACTTCAGTATGTAACACCCTCGCTTCTTGCTGAGCATCATGGCTGTCACAGTACTACAAATTCAGCTAGGAATACAAACCCTGCACTTACGTAGGTTGATGCTGAAATCTCCTTCTGGAGGAATTCCAGTTCCCTTGACTATATGTGAACACACACCTTTAAAGCCATCTTAATTGAGGCAAAGAGGGTTGGGATGATGATCTCCAACCTACAATATGGAAGAATCTTTCTACTTTTGTTTCAAGCATGAGACATACCATAGGGCACATAAATGGTCTCAACATATTTTAGAGAGGATTCACTGGGAGCTGGAAAAAAAATTAAAGGAAGGTGAAAGAGAAAGTAAAACAAGTGACATCTCTTGAGGGTGAGAAGGAAAAAAGTAATTGCCATATTTGAACCCTTAAACACTTGCCCTTTTTTTTCCATTACCTTTAATAAAATGGATGCTGGAACCAAGATATAATTGCCATTGACACTTGCTCACTGCTTACTCTGTCTTGCTCTTTTTCTGTCTGCCTGTTTAATTTTTACCATTGTCAGCTCTGATACTGAGCAGTAATTAGCAAAATTCACTCTGATCTGACCTCTAGCAAGGGAGAATGTAACCAATTCTCCTCCATAGCACAGAAAATGGATTCACAGATAACCTGGTAAGGGCAGTGTTCAGCAGTACTAGAATAGACACTGCATTTTGACTTATCTGCAGAGATTTGGAATTATTCTAATGACATGAGCAGAGAGGTTAGGTTAACTGTAGGTTAAGGTTTTTGCAAATTAAAGGGATTTCAAAGAGGGAAAAAATATTCCAGCACTGGAGAGATTGAAATCTAATAATGTATTCTATACAAGTATATATTTTAATTTCAACTTGTAATTTACACTAAGGCAGCTACCCAGGGAAGTCTTAATCCACTCTTCCATTACACATATCTTCATCAAAGATTCTCAAAAATAAGGATATCTAAGAAAAAGTATAGGAAACAGTACAGCCTGGACTATGTGGACTATGTGGACTGAGGAGGGGCTGAAAAGGCAGCAAGCAAGACTGTGATTTTTCCACCTCTAGTGAACAAATGAGAAGCAAGGGGCTAGTGCAAGGGGAACATATGAAAGTGGGTTGTGTGTTGTATAGGCCATAATACATCAGGAACTCCAGAAAGAGGGGAATTTAGGGAAAAGAAGTGATTCCTGTCATGATGATTCAATTTCTAATTACTCCTTACATAAATTTTCTGAAGAGAAACAGACGTTAAAATAGAAGGTACTTTAGAGGGGATACATCTAAAATGCAATGACATGGAATTGACTAAATGCTATAGACAAAGAAAAGGAAAATGATGCTAATGACAGTCTGTGTTGGTTGGGTGGACTGTAGCACCTCATCCTACCTCCACTAGTATCAAGGAGGCAGATCACTGAAGAAGGTATCACACTACATTGAAAAGCAGGAGTTTTTTCCAATGAGATTATGCTACATCACCTGAGACATTTAACAGCTACACTAGACTAAACATTTAAGGCATATTATACCATTTTGCTACAGAAAAAAGAGGACAATGCAAACCAAATTTTCCATCATGACTCACTGTGCATAATACAAACTTCAGATGCTAAGTGCATTACATGTAAATATTAGCAGCTCAAGATGATAGATTTATGGAAAAGAATTAATCTAAGTGATGGCTAATCATATTGCCCTTATTTTGTGAGGAACTACGTATGTCACCCTCCAGGCAGTGAAAAAGGATGTTCAATAAATTTACCTCACAAGAAGTAGCTAAGAGGAACCCCTTCTTTTCTTACATTCTTTATGTTGTAGCTATCAAAGGGTATGTCCTGTCTACATTCTGTTTACCTATCTTTATCTATCTGTCTGTAAGCAGAAGCTTTGATCAAAACAAAGTGGTGAACAAATATTTCATTAAATACATTAACATTAAACCTCTTTAATAATAGAATTCTCCCTGTATAATTTGTAACTTTTTAAATACACCCCCAGTCTCTATTTAACTGTTATTTAAGCCAATTATATTTTAGTCACTATAACAGAATTTGTGCTGAGGATCTCCAGATCTGACTTAGAATTAATTTGGTTATAATAAGATGGTAATTTTAAGCAATACATACCTTTTTAAAAAAACAGCAAAGACTCATACTGTCATAACAAAGAGCTAACCTAAACATTGCCCCTGTGTTACTGAAGAGAGAGGTAGATAGTTCCCAGTAGGGTTTCATTGAGGCAATACAGGTCTTGCTGGAATACCTTTATTTTAAAATGTCTTGATATATCGGTTTTTAAAATGCATCATTCCTCAAAACCACACAAAAGCCATCACTTCAAAAGCCTCTGATTAGTCTGAACACAATCAAGGGCATGCAAGATAGCTGCTATTTAGTTCAGCCAAAGCAATCCATGCCAACTGCAATAAACCCATCAAACTGTCATAGAGTCAAGCTGTGAGAAAAAGACGACGGTGATTACATGCAATAGTTTCCTTCGGTGGTTTTATAATTTCAATTTTTCAAACATTTCAAGATTTTCAATACTTACAGTAGCAATCCTTTAGTATAGAATATTTTCCCTGGGAGTTACTATCAACAACTTAGCCTATTGGTTTTTTTTCCCCATCATTGAATCAAGCATATAAGCTCATCAGACAAGAAACATTGTGATTACAGTTGTATATAAATTATTTAAAGGGATCCAGCCAATCAAAACAGATATTTAAGTACCTGTTTTCTTTGATATGTGCATATAACTTCCATTAAAAGGACACAGTTACAGTTGAGAAGCCTGAACTGGAACTTATACCTAAAATTAAAACAACATTCTTTCCTTCACCCTGAAAGCCAATGACCCTCTGGAAAACAAAAAAAAAAGGAGACTTAGTGATCATATCCTAAGACACAAGATGTAAATGGAAAAATGCATTGTGCTCATTATGACAATCACAAAGCCTCGAGAAGAATGACACTCAAGATCAAGGAAATTTAAGACAAACTATTTAAATTGTCCTTTCAAAACCACTGCATTATTTATAAGAATCCTTCAGGCAGATGGAATATTGGAACTTCAAGGTGTATTTTCCTCTCCACAGATGTATTTTATGCAGCACAAATGCTGTTGGGAACTTTGCAGCACACTGCAAAGAGTATACTGCTAGCAAAGGACAGAGGGGCATAACATTGTGATTCTCTGCGCTACAAAGCTCTTGGATTAGCATTGTGTTTAAACAAGCCACTGTCAGATTTCAGAGCAAGAAAAAGACAGTAATGAAGATAGAATTTATGAGCTTTGCCCAGACTGCATCTTGCTGGGCTTATTACTTAGCTGACGAAAATACATGTCGTCTCAACCTTGAATACATAGTGGCTATGTCAGAACACTGACCTACGTTTGGTGTTAGCCCATCTATGTAGACTTAAAAATCCCATATTCCCTTTCCCGCAGACACCACTCTTAACCTACCTTTAATATGGTTTACTAGGATGTGATCTCTAAGCTGTAGTAAGATCTATGAACGGTCATGTAACAAAAAAAGCAATTTTTTTCTGTGTGGTTTTTCACAGAAAAAAATATTTTCTGATCAGTTTGAGGGGAAAAAGAGGTTTCTAATGATTAAGGCTGTGTGACCTTACGATGGCTGGACTTTGGCCTGCTAGGATGTAAACACACATTCAAATGCAGCTGGTCTCTTTCTTCTGCTGAGCAGTCTTGTGCTGATGAGAGTTTTTACAAAATGAAAATTGAACAAAAATTACCCAAAGGTATTATGGAGAGTAAGGGTAGTTATACTCAACAAACACTTAAGTACCAATTTAATTCTAATTAGTACGGTTTCAACCATATTCCTGAACTACCGTCACAGAGGAAGGAAGCTGTTGTTCCAAATTTAGTTTTGGGTAGGTGAGGGTGGGGATGGTAAAAAACTTGTTTCAGAAGTTCAGACATTTATGACTACAAAAAAGAGAAATAGCACAAGACAAATCCACCACTTTCATATATTTTATAATGAGCAGTGCTACTATTTAGTGAAAGCAGTAACTACTCACAATCATATAACATTACCATGCAACCAACAATTGGCTGAAAACACAGCAAGTGCTATATGGATGTCCCAGTATAAAAAAAGGTGAGACAGAAGTGAGAAAGTAAAACACATATCTAAGTACTTCCATGTTGGAGTGAGAAATCCCCAAGACTCAGGCCCAGGGGAGAATCTGGACACAGGGACTGAATTAGGACCTATGGACAAGCTGAGATACATGAAGTCATACCAAAAAGAAGTAGAAAAATAGAATTTTAACTTATGGCAGAAATATATGCTAAGTGCCTTAGGTTTTAAGAAGCTGCAGAAAAGAGACCTTAAACACAATTCTTACTGCAGCAGCCTTGCTTCTCACAGAATTTCTCTACTTTAAACAAAACATAGATGGAACTGTACTGTTCCCATTTTTTAAATAGAGTGTTCATATAAACAGAAAATATTGATAAAAGCAAAATACGCAAATTTGAATAATTCCTATGTAAGACTTATATAAAAATTACGATTGTTAGAACAGGATAGGTTGAAAAAGAAAGGCTAGAATCGTGTACCTCTTCTATTGGATAATTAACAAATATAGTGGGGGTCCCAGTAAGTTTGGGATCCTCCATCTTGAACTGCTACAACTGGAACAGCTTGCTGTTTGCTGTATCTGCCGCCGCTGCTGCTGCTTGGAGTTCGTGTTTATCCCCCGAACTCAGCCTTCAGAAAACTATGGAACTATAATAAACAACCTCAGCAGAACAGCGGCTCTCTCTGCTCTTTATCTCCAGCTGGTTTTGGGGGGCCCCCGTCGACAGTCAGCAAACTTCCATATAAGCAGGATTAATAATTTCTCTATCTGAATTATCTGCCTCTTTCTGGACCTTGGTAAGTACAGAGCTTTGATTTGCTTATGCCATGTCTTTCTATTTTATTTTTTTTTCCTCCTTGCTATTCTTTTCACAGAATCACAGAATGATTGATTTGGAAGGGATTCGCAAGCATCATTGAGTTCAACTCCTGGCCCTGAACAGAACAGCCCCAAGAGTAACACCATGTGCCCAAGAGCATTGTCCAAATGCTTCTTGAACTCTGTCAGGCTCAGTGCTGTGACCACTTCCCTGGGCAGCTTCTTCCAGTGCCCAACCATCCTCTGGATGAAAAACTTTTTCTGCTATCCAACCTAAACCTACCCTTACACAGCTTCAGGCCATTCCCTCAGGTCATGTCACTGGGCACCACAGAGAAGAGATCAGTGCCTGCCCCTCCTCTTCCCCTCATGAGGAAATTGTAGAGTGCAATGAGGTCTCTGCTCAGTTTCCTCTTCTCCAGGCTGAACAGACCAAGTGACCTCAGCCGCTCCTCATACAGCTTCCCCTCAAGACCCTCCAACATCTTTGTTGGCCTCCTTTGGACACTCTCCAACAGTTTAGTATCTTATATTGTGGTCCCCAAAACTGCACACTGGACTCAAGATGAGGCTGCCTCAGTGCAGAGCAGAGCGGGACAATCCCCTCCCTTGCCTGGCTGCGCCTGATGCACCCCAGGACAGGGTTGGGCCTCCTGGCTGCCACAGCACTGCTGACTCAGGTTCAACTTGCTGGTGACCTGGGCCCCCAGGTCCCTTTCCATGGCACTGCTTTCCAGCATCTCTTTCCCAAGTCTGTATGTACATTCAGGGTTGCCCCATCCCAGGTGCAGAATCCAGCACTTCCCCTCGTTGACTTTCATTTGATTGGTGATTACCCAATCCTCTAATTTGTCAAGGTCTCTCTGCAGAGCCTCCCTGCCTTTAAGGGAGTCAACAGCTCTTCCCAATTTTTTATCATCTGTGAACTTGCTTAGTATCCCTTCCAGTCCTGTGTCCAAGTCATTTATGAAGATGTTGAAAAGCACAAGGCCGAGGATGGAGCCCCGCAGAACCCCACTAGTGACAGGTTGCCAGGCTGATGTCACCCCATTCACTGTAACCCTTTGTGCCCAAACCGTGAGCCAGCTGCTCACCCATCACATGTTGCGTTTATCCACCTGTGTTGGTCATTTTGTCCGGTAAGTGACAATATTGAAAGCTTCACTGAAATCCAGGAAGATGACATTAACTGGCTTCCTTTGATCAACTGTTGGGTTCCCCTGTCATAAAAGGAAACCAGGTTTGATAAGCAGGACTTTACTCTCATGAAGCCGTGCTGGCTGTGACCAATGACTGCGTTGTCTTTCAGGTGTTTTTCAATACCTCCCAGAATGATCTTCTCCATAACTTTACCAGGCACTGAAGTGAGACTGACAGGCCTGTAGTTTCCAGAGTCCCCTTTCTTGCCCTTCTTGAAAATCAGGACAATGTTAGCCAGCTTCCACTCAGCTGGGATCTCTCTGCATTCCCAAAACTACTCAAAAGTCATCAAGAGAGGTTTTGTGATGACATTAGGCAGCTCCTTGAGGATTCTTGGATGAATCCCATGGGGCCCCATGGATCTGTACGGATCCTGCTGGAGCAGCAGATCCCACACAATTTCAGGGTCAACTGAGAGTTCAACATTCTCACAGTCATGGTCCTCCAGCTCAGGACACTGAAATCCCCTTGGTCCATCATCCATGTTGAAGACAGAAGCAAAGAATGCGTTAAACACCTCTGCCTTGTCCCTGTTCCTGTTTGGGAGGCGACCATCCTCAACCTGTAACAGTCCAATGTTGTTTTTACACTGCTTATTGCCATTAATATTTTTGAAAACCTCTTTCTATTGTTGCCCACATTTCTGGCCAACTTTCTTGCTTATAAAAACATAACTGGATTATGACATTTCTACTAGAAATCAGAATTATGTGTAAAGTATTACAAAAAGAACCTGTAACTGAATTCTTTTTGTGGGGGATGAGGAATATGATAAAGAGCTCCTTAAAAATATGCTTTAAATTGACCTTTGAATCATGTTTAAGTTTCTGTCTCGTATTTTTAATTTGTGATAACTGTTTTCTCTTTTTCTGTTTATCAGTTTTCCTAAGGGTTTCACACATTCAAGACATTAATCTCTGATTCTGTTATTGCTGTTGTATTTTTTCATGTCATTATACAATATTATTTAACATTCACATTAATTGAAGAAAAACATATTGAGTAATAATTTAAAGAAGGCTCATTAGAATTTGCATATGCTTTTTCTTCCCTTTCCCACTTTCCATTCTATTCTATTTTAGTGATGATCTACAATCAGTGCCTTCTACTAAGTAACGCAAAAAATGAAACTATTACCTTTACTTGCCAAAGGATTAATAAAACAAGAGAGAGTTGGCATCTGGGTCCTTCTATTTGGCAAATAAACTTTGATGAGAAGAATTCTGTGTGATGGAGATACAACTTCTAGTTTCTCAACTTTTTAAAGCAATTACACCCACTCTTGCTATGTACAAAAACATTTATTTTAAACTATTTTACTAAATTACAATTTAAGAGGAATGAATGAAAAAATAGAACATTACCTGATTTCTCCTTCATTATACGAGTATGATTTGATAAAAGTTAGTTTCCCATTTTGAGTTCTGATCTTATAATGTAAAAAAATTTTTAAATTATGTAATTAAAAAAATTAAATTATGTCATTTTAAAAATTATTATTAATTAAATAAAATTATTTTAGTTCTCATTGCTTTTCCTTTAGAAAAAGCATTTTTAATGTCTTTACTTTTTTTTAAAATAAAAGCACACACCCTTTATATGTGTTGCAAATAAATAAACAGAACTTAACATTAACTGAAAATACGTAACTCTAGATACTTAACATATAAGCATTGTAAATAACTGTTTTAAAAACTGATCAAAAAAAGATTTTACTAATTTTCCAGTTCTCAATATAAAAATTCTGGCATCTTCGATTAAAAAAAGAACAAAGATCAATTAACTGGCATAACATACACATGTACTTTATACGTAACTAAAAAATAATGTCTAATACTTCATATAAAGACCTCTAGAACTGGCTTTGGTTGCACTATATGTCCTTTCATATGGTTTGGATTTTTCATTTCACTATGAAAGCTCATTCCATCTCCTACACTGAAACGGCCAAGATGAAGGAAAAATGAAGATCTAGGATTTGAAAAGACTAAAGTATTCAAAAGAACATATACATCCCTAGAACAGGCTTTCAATCTAGCAATGAAATATTTTTTTCTGTTCTTAGGTCTCACAAAAATTCACAGTGGCATGGTTAAAGCATTTGTTATGTCTGTTCAGCATATCCTTGTGTGTGTTTATATATATATGATATACATTTTATCACACTTCAGAAGGGACAGGCAAGAAAGGAGAGGTGATGGGGTAGTTGTGTATATTTGGGAGTGTTTTGATTGTCTGGAACTTGGTGATGCTCTAGAGATCAAGTGTTTATGGTCAAGTGTTAATCAGGGAGAAGGCAGGTAAGGAAGGTGTCCTGGTGGTGGTGTGCTACAGACCACTCCACCAGGGTGAAGGTGCAGATGAAATCTTCTATAAGTAGCTGGGAGAAGTCTCACAATTGCTAGCCCTTGTTCTTGTGGGAAATTTCAACTTATCAGATGTCTGCTTGAAATATAACATGGCAGAGAGAAAACGATCTAGGAGGTTCCTGGGGTGTATGGAAGAGAACTAACTGCCTGACACAGCTGGTGAGGGAGCCAACTAGGGAAGGCTGTGTTTGTGACCAGAGAAGAACTTGTGGGTGACGTGGTTGTTAAAGGCCATTTTGGGCACAGCAACCATGGAATGATACAGCTTTCAACCCTTGGAGAAGGAGGGGGCTCAGATGATGCTACTGTGGAATTTCGGGGGGCAGATTTTGGCCTGTTTAGGACACTGATTGACAGACTACCTTGGGAAGCAATCCTGAAGGGCAAGGGAAGGCTGGACATTCTTCAAGAAGGAAATTTAAAGGTGCAGGAACAGGCTGTCTCCATGTAGGAAAACATAAGCCAGTGGGGAAGAAGACTGTTCTGACTGAAGAAAGGGCTTTGGCTGGAACTTGGGAAAAAAAGAAGAGTTTGTGACCTCTGGAAGATGGGGTACGTAACTCAGGAGGACTACAAGGATGTCATGAGTTTATGGATGGAAAAGAGGGGAAGGGCCAAAGCATACTGGCTACTTCCATAAAAACCAACAAAAAATTTCACTACGTAAATCTATTAGCAACAAAAGAAGAGCTAAGGAGAATCTCCATTTTTACTGGATGGGGAGGGAAACAGTAACAAAGAAAGCGGAAAAGGCAGAGGTACTTCATGTCTTTGTCTCAGTATTTAATAGTAAGACCAGCTGTTCTCATGGTATCCCTGAGCTGGAAAACAGGGACAATGGGCAGAATGAAGCCTACATAATTCAAGGGGCAATGATAGCGACCTGCTACACCACTTACACACACAAGTCTATGGGTCCAGAGGGCATCACGCAAGGATACTGAGGGAGCTGGCTGAAATGCTCAATCTTTTCCAACCTAGATAATTCTATAATTTTGCAGTAAGAATAGTATTTTGTATGTGACTATCTGAACAAAAGAAGTCTTCTGTGTCTCATGTAAATTATTTTTTTAAACCCCCCTTTTTCAGGAGCAACAAATGCAAGAAATTTTCAAACAACTATTTGAAAAAAAAATTGTCAGACACAAATATGCTAAATTTTACTTATGGATTATATATTATATATGATGTCAAGAAAACCCTTCCAGTTTACTATCACCACAGACTTACTAAAGTTCACACGTTGGTTTGTTTTAGTGAGTTTCCACACTACCTGCTAAGAAATTGCCAACAGAAATACATGTTGGAAAACATGAAGTGCAAGTCTCCAAAGTCTTTGACATTCTTTAATCATTCAACTTTGCACTGAGCAAATGGAAATAGGGTGCATTTTACCAAATCATCTATGTTGAATTTTTAAACAGAAGGCAGTCTTCACGCTATATGTATGGATGACTGTCAGCAGTGCAAGGGCAGTAATGAATAAGCCAACTGGTCTCAGCAGAGGGGACTGGCAGAATGCCAGAAGTTACAATTCTGTCTGGCAAGTATTTCCCTAAGTTAAATTTCATAGGACAGGCATATCTAACACATTTTTAAGAACTAGAAAAGAAAAAAAAAGAGGATGCCATATTACAGGTAATTCTGCAGCAAAACCAACTATCTTCCTCCAAATGAAATGCAGGTGATTGTTACACCTTCTGCACTGATCAGGAGGTCTATCAGTTTCAAAATAGATTGAGGTATTCCAGTAATAAATAGCACAAGTCTTTTCACGGAGTATCTTCTATTCCCTTCACTAGAATCACAGTTTGGCTCGGGAAAACTGGGTGAGCAGTAAGAGCAAAAGGGAAGTTGCCTTTTTATGGAACACATTTTGATAGGCACAGTAGAGTGCATTGGGTTGCTAGAAGTGCTTCCGCAGGGGGTGGCCACAGTGGGCTGCACTGGCTAACCTCTCTGGAGCCTGGATAAGAAGGTACAAATTAGACAACTTCTACCCCCAGCTGTTCTAATCGAGGATGGTGCTGGTGCAGAACTGACCTCAGAATTAGGGATCTGTGACTAGCTTTCTGTACTGATGAAAGGGATTATGTGACATGGATGCTCATGATAGCAGGGGACTGCGGTTAATGGCAGGAACCTAAAAATCCAGCCGCTCAGTGGGGCCTGTGTCTGTCTGTCTTTAGGCTGCAAGAGAGGATATGTAAAGAAAATCTGTGAAAATATTCTGTACATACACAGTATGATTATGATTTACAGATGATTATAGCTACTGTCCTACAAGGTTATGCATTGCTCTCTGAGAAACTTTTGGCCCATAAAAAGCTGTCTTTTTTATCAATGTCACTTCAAAACTCAGGCCTAAGTTCATAAAATTCTAATAATGCCATCTTGAAAATAATTTAAAAATTATTAATTTTAAATTAAAGCATCTTAATATTAATTTTCACTGTAATGAGTGTGCTGTGTTTACCTTTGTTAAAGAGGATTTATGCTCCTTTAATAACATACTGTGAAAACCTGTGGTCTATTTTATCTCTGGATACAAATTCTCTGACTGCAGATAGGATTATATTTCCTACTGTGCACACATTCAAGACATCAAGAGTGACAGTGTTTTTAAGAAACAAAAAAAAATCACAGAAAATATGGGTCATCTGGTTAAATTGTTCATAGTGCCACTGGAATAGAAGCACAACAAACACAAATGCTTTTGATAAAATTTTGCAGCCTGGAACCCTTCATATAGAAAGGAAGCAAGTTCAAAACCCTATTTCTGTTAATAAATACATGTATACTTTCTTTATTTCTTCCTTGCATTCTTGTATTTTCTTTGACAAAAACAGGGCTTCCAGTTTTGGAACAGAGTAACAGGGAAAGAAAACTACATTTAGAGGCAGTTTATGCTGCAGATGGAGCACCTGGTCTCATGACTGAGAGGAAATACTCCTGCCCCAGGAATGAACATTAGCCTGCCCCTCATTCCTTGCCACCTCCCCAGTTGTCCCCCGACACTAAGGGACCTGTTCAGATGGGTCCAATCAGCTGCATCCACTCGGGGCCACCATCAGTAGCCCCACTCTGCTCACCATTTAGGTGAGCACTAGGACCACTATTTTTCTATCAGTAAAAGAGCATGGAAATAGCAGAAAATTTATACATTGCCGTCAGCTTAGTAGTGGTAACATCAGAAAATTAGAGCAACATTAGAAAAACTTTCCCTTAAGTTGAAGTGGATCCTCCCCAATAATGCCTTCATGATGTATGGCAACAAAAACCTGTTCCTGTTGTGTGCAAGTTGAATTTGCCCTTAGGCACAGCAGGCTTACTAAGATTTATTAATACTACTAGCAAAGGTAGACAGGTGCTGCACAGGAAGTGAAAATCAAATAGGTCTAAAAGATCTACTATTCCTTCTCAGCATGAAATGACAATCAGGATATATCATGCCTGCACACTTCTTAGTTTCTGTGAAGAAAATGGTTTGGCTACATGAGCAGAGAGCAAAAGAATAGGTGCACACACCTATGAATATATTGTCCTCCAAAGGCACAGCAATAACTGGACTGCCACAATGCTTAGCAAAAAACAAAATACAGTTTGAGAGTTTTAGACCCTCTGAAAGCTTACCCTGGAACAAATTTTTTTTTTACCTCACAACTCTTCCAGGTCTATGTTATAGAGCAAAACAATTGTTCAAGCTTCCCTCTGCACCATTATTTCCCAGTAATAATTCTGACTGCTAACAAGAGTGTAGAATGTAGATTACAGTCCTTCCTGTTAACATAAATCTAGCAAAACATATCTTTCCCTGGCAAAAATTTTAATACAGCACAAAAATAACACCATATAATTAAAACACCCCCAAATGGCTTTGTGCAAAGAGAAAAAAAAAAGGAGTTTTTTTCTAGCTAAGAAATAAGAACATAAGTAGGAATTACAAATATATATAAAAAATTAAATTAGTTTTTGTTTCAAGAATTTACTACAGCTTAAGTAATAGTGGCTTTCCAAACTATTGCTAAAAACCTTAATGAAATTTGTTTGTGTTAATCAGGATTGAGATTTCCTGCTTTTTAAAATATCTTTCATATTAAAAGGGAAAGTATTTTAATGGGAACCTAGTAAGACCTACTTTAATAAAATCAGCACAACTTCTTTGAAAATTCACTTTGTAAAAGAATTTACTTCATCATCATTCTCACAATGCAGAGACACAATTATAGAATAGATCTTGTATAGTCAATAGATTCAGTCTTAAAAGTTTATATACTTTGTATCATGCTGATTATTCAACTCGGAAGAATTGTGTTAATTATGATTATGTACTACGTAGGCTGTGACAGTAGACAGATATTTTACATACTGTATACTGCTGTTATTCATGCCCACAGAGAAAGAGATCTACTGAGTACTGCTACAGTGACATAATATACCGAGTGTAATAAACTTTTTGGTCCAACCGACAAACTTTTCATTTCCTCTTTTTACCTCTAGAAAACATCTCTTGAAAACATAATGGATTATTAGAAGACAAAAATAAAATAGATGATTGCATGTAAATTCTCTTGTAGGAGAAAAGAATCCACATCTTTTAATTGATATCACTGAATACTAAGATTCCTATGGAAGTGCTATTCTGTTATTTCTAATAAACAAAGGAAAGACATCTGATTTTTCACAGATGCATTGTTAACCAGTTAAAATGAGATTAAAGATCTTCTGAGGCTATTCAGTAGTAATACAACAGGTCTTATATATATGTTTGCTTCATACTTAGAGCAGTATATAATATTCTCTTAATATTGTTACAAATACGTTTTGAAGTGTTTTAATTTTGGAGCGTAATTATCTTTGATCAGCAGTTCTGCAAGACCTTTTTTTTTAACCGAGAACACACCAGAAAATATGTTTCTCCAGATGGCAGATATCAAAGATCCATTCACAATATTAAAAAGTTTTCAGAAACACATTTAAAACATCATATGGTATGTATTTGAATTGCCTCATTTAAGAGCAATTCCTTCTTGGATATTTATGGAGGAATTAAAAAATGCTTTAATCTGAACTGGAAGAAAAGGAAGTGTGTCTGTATGTACCGTGAACCTTTCAATCTTACAATGCTAAAACATCATTGACATGAGCCTTGAATTGACTGAGGTTTTTAAATATTGATCGATCAACTGATTGACTGGTTCATTTTTCAGGAAACAAATCACACTACTCCCTTTAGGCAGGTGGCTCCCTTCAGTCATTTACTATAAAAGTGCAAAATAATGACAACTTCATGCCATATCTCCAAATTCATACAGTTCAACATTTCTTTTGCACCCTATCTGATACGGTGTGCAGGTCCTTCAGGTTCTCTCATTGTGAGATTCTACAGAGAAAGTAATCATTTGAGCCACTCATGTGATAAACCAGCACTTGAAACACTCAAATGTCAAGTTGTTTTCATCACATCGACAGCAGGTCTTAGACTTAATCTTTCCTTGGTTTATGCCACTACTTTGCCTTTACTTTGCTGCAAAATGTGAAACCGCCGTGTATATGCTAATGGAACTGTCTTGCCCATTAGTTCTCCAATTTCATCTATATTACCCTTCACCTGTTAGTGAACAAGGCAATGGTGCATATTATTCTCCCCTCGATGCACATCCCATTAGACTTCAGTGGCGAATACACCCCCCTTGTGTGTAACCAAGATGAGATTCATAGAGATTTTCATTTGTGTTTACAAGAGCATTGTTTCTTTAGTATACAATCTGTGCTTTTTATATTCATACAAGACCCACAGACCGAGAGCTTGGATCTGATTCCAGCTTCTCCTAAGCTCAAAGACCTGTGCATCCATAGTTATGGCTACCTTCCACCACGTCCAGAATTTGCAGTATTCCTTCTGTTGACATAGAATTTTCAAGCAATACCAATTACTTATCACAAAATCTTTGCTACAAATTGACACCGGGTGAAAACATGCTTTTAACAATCAATATATTTCTGCATAAAAAAATTTCTGAATTATAGAAATTTCCTTGTCCATATTTATAATTTCAGTATTTTCTACAGATATAACTTAATATATATTTTTGTTCATACAATCGTGTGTGAACTTTTGAACTGTTAGTTAGCAGCCTGATGAGTTCAATAAAGTTGATGATACTGCGCTATACTTTAAATACTGCTGTGAATTAGCACTGTATGCTTTCCAAAACAATATGATATAATATGATCACAAAACCAATTATGCTTTTAGAAGGATAGAGAGCAATTGACAATGACATTATGTTTAAGTTCTGTTCTTTGATGATAGCAGGTAGTACAAATAATCTGTTCTATACTTCAGGATTTGAAAGTCAGTACTATGAAGAGATACCTTTATTTTGAACTGCCTCTAAAATCTAAGTCACTATTGCAAGAGCTTACATTTCCAATGTCATGCCGAAATTCAGAAATATAAACTGTTACCTACAAATCTTTGAAACCAAGAGAAGTGTAATCAATTTATCTGTGGTTGGGCACTAGAAGACATGGTAGATTTTCAGTCCTCTTTCTATAACTTGTTAAAACATTCAGGTGACTCCCAGGGGAAGTGCTACACTATGGCTAATTTGAACCTGTTTACATTAGAAAGTGAAAGAACTTTTTGTATCCTCTAGTCACAAACATTTCCTAGTCTCATCCTGTCACTTCCCCATGGGGGTTCCTGGTGCCATTCTTGAGTGTACAATGCCCAGTTCTGTTGAATGGCTATGCTGATTGCTTGCTTCATCCTTTTCATCTTTGATTAAAGTCTGAATACAGAAAATTTTTACAAAGTGTAGTTTCAATTCTATAGGGACTATATAAATTCAGAATATAATCTAAATTCTCAATTTAATGGTCAGCAAGCGCAACCATGGAAGAAATTCCCCCATAAATTACAGCATATTCATAACAGTATATTTTTGGTGACCAAAGAAGCATAAATTTCCCATGTATTCTGAAAAGTGTTTATAACTTGGATTTCCAATCTAATGTGTTTGACTGAAAGCTGACTTCCAAATGTGCACTTAACATCAATGCAATTTACTGAAATTAACTTCAGAAAGGGTATTATAAATTAAAAAAAAGTCAAGATAAACTGTAATTTACAATGTAAGAGTATATTCATTTTGAATCGCACTATTGTGGTTTGAATCTTCTAAAATGTCATAATCTGGGGATTTCGTTTTTTTTATTAAAGCCATAAACATTCTGGCTAGCCTTTTTATTCCAGATTTACAGATATAATGATATCTAATGAAAAATAACAGCAAACTACATGCCATTTGAATGAAGCTTAAAGATTGTTTCTCAGCATTTGGACGGAATACTTTCTTCAGGCTTACAAGTATTAGGAATCTGCAAACACAGCTCTGAAATACCTAATGAGGTCTCAGTGACCTAGAAAATGCAGTGTATGGAAAGCAGCTTGAAACAGTGAGGTCTGTTCAGAGAGTAGCAAATAACCATTTTCCCAGAATGATAATATGGGTGTATTTGTCTGTGTGAAAGAATGAAATACCCACTCTTTCAATTAACATTGAGTTGATAGGAATTAGGAAAGCAAAGTGAGAAACTGAGTCTCGCAACAATTTTTATATTTGTAAATACCCAGTACCCTTTTTTGAGTGAGCAAAAGAGAATTCCATGCTTCATTAAAAAAAGAGTGTATAACCTGATCTTCAAAGAGAGGGAAAGAAGGATAATAGGAGATGGAGGACGAGACAAACTGAGGTCATATCTGCACAAATGCCTACAGACAGGCCTTGGGTATACGTGGCCTAAAGATCAAGGTGGCCAGATGTGAGAAAACTCTGAGAAACTGTGTAGTAAGGTAGTGCAAAGCTCTGAGCTCATAAGACCAACTGAGATTCATTTTTAAAAGTTGTGCAAGTTCTTGTTAGCTACATACATTTTTCTATTAATGCAGTTTGAACAGAAAATTGTTCAGCATCCCCAAATGAGAAACTGCATAATTTTTTCTATTTGTTTTCCTGGATTAAGGCTAATAATTTTTTTCAAGAACCAGTCATCTAGATCAAGTAAATTAGTTTATGTGAATAGCGAATTGCCTAAAAGTTGGAAAATAGATCTGAATTAAATGTGGAAATAGAGCAATTTAATGTCTACCTTTGAGAAGTTATTTATGACTTATTAGATTTCCTAGACTTTTTAGGCTGACATAATTATTTTTAGTGCAGTAATATGTTTAGCAAAGTAATATTTGGAGATAAAAATACTTAAAGTAACCTGGAAGTAAACACACCATTTCACTAGATAAGTGATTATGCATGAATATGCTAAATAAAAAAAAAAAAATAGATTAAATATTTCCTTGATTGAGATTGAGATCATTACATTCAGATCTTGAAGGAATGGGTAAAAGGTAGATTTTTTTAACCCCTGGGACAGAGGCCAAGAAAGCAACATAAGTAAAGAAAACAGACTGCTTGGAACAACGTATATATACGAAAAACTGAACACCACAGACATCTTACTGTTTCTACCTAATAGAAGAGGTAACCTATCAACAGCAATTCTTCTGGGAGTTTATGAAGAATAATAATAGCTCAGAATATTCATTTCCCCATCTGCTTTTACAGGCAGACATGAGTTTTATTTGGAGAATAAAGGAGAATTAGAAGATAGAGAGCTTTATTAAATTGTCTAGAAAGAAGGTGGAAGATCCCTTGCTAGTTTTAGGAAAGCAAACTGTGGATCCAAACAAGCTCAAAAACTGGAACTTCAAGCAGGATTTGGTCTCCATTCAGTTCATGGAATACACACAAATAGTAACAACAAGCTTTTTCTCCAACAGGAGCATGTTTACTAGAGATTTTACAAGGGGACATAGCTACAGGCCAAGGGGGAATGATTTTAAAGTGAAAGAGGAGAGGCTTAGATAAGATTTTAGGAAGAAATGCTTTACTCAGAAGCTAGTGAGGCGCTGGAGCAGGCTGCCCAGACAAGTTTTGAACACCCCATCTGTGTTCAAGACCAAGTCAGATGGAGCCCTGATATAGTGGGTGGTGTCCCTGCCTGCCCATGGTGGCGTGTAGGAGGGTCTGCAACTAGATGATTTTTAAAGTCTGTGCAACACAAACCATTCTGTGCTTCTAGGTTAATTATTTCCCATTCTGACCAGGATTAAATTCTACACTTTGCAAGAAGGCTTAAGCAAAGCTAAAACGGGCACAATATATAATCTGCTCTGGCAGAAGCAATTGAGAGTGCTTATGACTACATGTTCTTGTATTCTACTACATAGTACCGGGGAATTAAAGGTGAAACATACGGGCAGCACAGAAAAGCTACTTTCCAGAAAATTTCAAGCTTGTTTAACAAAGATATTTCATTTTGGTCAAGAATTAATTTGTGCTTGAAGTACTCAGAAACATAAAAATACAGGTCATCAGTTTAGACAACAGACTTGAGTATTCAGTGACTACCATTTGGTATTTATATATTTTACCAAATTAAAGTTTCACGAGCAATGCCACAGCACAAGTTCTTCTAGCCAATGATTTTGTCTTTGATGGTGGCCAATGGTATGTGCAGATTGTAAAGGTGTAAGAACAGCTTTACTAGGAAGCTATGGTTTCATGTTATATGGTGAATCATGACAAATCACTCTTCATTTTTCTCGGGTTACATCTTGAATTCTGTTAATACCAATGTCTAAGTTGAATACCTCTAAACAGATAATAATTGACAACAAAATTGAAAAGGTTAGGAGAAAAGCTGCCTGCGGTTTATAAAATCCTGAAAGAGATATTAATAAATATGATTTTAACATTGCTATGCCAATACTACTTGGAGCAGCATAAGTAGCTGCTGTGAAATGGATTTCTGAAACTGTCAGTTCCCCAAAATTCTGTGTATGTCTTAATATACAGTCTGAGTATGTACAATATGTCAAATCTAAAAGATGATAAATCACACAAAATAGGTATCCTGTAAACATAGAAGTACATCCATGAATCTCAATTTTGCAGGCAAAAAGCACCTAATTGAAAAATCACACTTAAACAAACTGTAATCGTGGAAAAAGGCACTTTAGCTCTTGATTTCAAACCATCAGAGGATGATTATTTACTTCCATAAACTCAAGAAGCCTGATGCAAAGCCCCTCTTTACACAGCCTATTTCTTTAAATTAACTATTAACCATAGAATAGTGGTGAAAATAGGCAATCTTTAAAAAACTGGTATATTTTCATAGCCTGCATGAAACAGGGAAAAGAGCACACTCCACATCTTGGGATTTCATAGAAATCCCTCAGCAATACTCAGGACTGCAGACACTTGTCTTGGCTTCAGCAGAGACGTAGGTCCACCTCACAGGAACACAATGACCATAATAGTACCCATCACAGAAACTATTCTCCTCAATTGTACAGGCACAGTGAAACCATGGGGCCAAACCTGAGCTTTCAAATGGCTCTAAAATTGCAATCGATGAGAAATGTTTGTGCCATAATTTAAAAGCCAAGGAAGGAATGGCTGCCCAGGTGTCAAGACAGCATGTATGCACTATTAAAACTAAAACATCTCACCTGGAAAACTGAATTGCTTTCTTTGTTAGACAACAGGCTGCAGTAACAACTCTGATATTTTCCTGTTATCAGGGATCTTTTATGGAAGTACCAGATCAAACTTTAAAACTTTCTAATGAAGGTCAGAAAACTGGGAATGTTTTTTTGTAGGAAGTGTTTAATAATATCCTTCTGGTACATGCTGATATAATTCTTCTGTTAAGAGAATTGAAAAATAAAAATAACATTGTCATTATAACCCCAGTCAGCATAAATTATGGAAAATTATGCTGCGATATGTGCAGTATAAGCTTCTCACTGTGAAATAGTATCCTTCTTCATCTTGAAGATTTCAGGAACCGTGTTTTTCAGGCTTTTCAGGAATAAATTTAAGGACACTTATTGAAAAGAAGCTACACAGGGCAACTAAGAGAAGTAAATCTTTGCAGACACTGTGGGAATTATAGTATGGAAATTATTTAAAGATACCACATTGGAAAAAAAATCCTGGGTGCATACTGCCAATCAAAAAAGGGTTAAAGAGGTTATGACAAAGAAGGAATTACACTTCAAATACTTGAGATCTTATTAAAATGAATACAATGAAAAGAACAATGAACTCTGGCAGATTAAATGCAAAAGTATAACCAAACAACCTAAAAAGGGAGGCTGAGGAACAATGAGTAGAAAAGATAAGGAATAATAATAATCCTTTCTTAAAATGTGTCAGGAGAAAGACACTTTCCAGGGATTCTGTAGCGCCAGTTGATGAGGATGGTACAAAAGAATTGTCACACAACCTAAGGTCATTCCAGAAAAACTAAGTTAATTCCCTGCATTCATTTTGGAAGAAACTGGTAGCAATCCCTTGCTAGCCACTGTCTGATAGAGAATCATCAGAGGATCTAACATTACAGAGATTGTAGAATTTATTAGAGATCACAGAGACAAACAATGAAAGGCAATAAACACCTCAGGTCAGATGGTATTCACTCAGGTTTTCCAAGAGAGCCTAGAAGTGAAATGTATGTACTGTTAAAATTAGTATAAAATCTCTTCCTCAAATCTTCCTTGATTTCAAAGAAAATGAAGGAAGGTAGGAGAAATCTGAGGAACTGCATACCTATATGTAATCCTGACGTCTGTGCCAGCTAAATGAATATTCTGATTACTGGTCACAAGAATAGACGTATTCTACTTGGGAAGCATAACTCTGGCAAATCCTGAAGCCCTTTGGAAGAATCATGGAGCATGTGTACGATCCACTTGAGGTACGGAGTGGTCCAGTTCAGACAACAGTAATCTCCAAATGACTTCTAACACAAAGCCAAGTTAAGGTTAGCAGCAGAAAGTGATCCAAGTATTAGAAAGAGATCATGATGAAACACAAGGAGCATCACTGTACTATTTTCATTGCACCCAAAATTATTGTTCTGCCATGCCTTAAACACCACGTGCCTCCCCCATCTCAGAAATCTCTACAGGTTCAGAAGTGAGTTCGGTAGCTATAAAAATTGCGGGAGCATGCTTTTGTAAAGAACAGCATAGATTAGTGTCCAATTACCTGTTAAAAGATGTATTTATGTGGGTTTCAGAAATTTACATCTAAAGTCTTATTGAGATGGTGGATAGGGACTGCTCATCTCTTACAACAACCAGGGACCAGCAACGAAACTAGAAGCTACACTTGAAAGAAAAGGAGAGGATACTTATACAAGTCATTGCTAAGAAAGGCTACACATACACAAAGTCTTCATGGGCTTGAGAGGAGGCTGGAAAGGAGACAAAAGACCCGCAAATAACAAGACACACACATATGGCCACATCTGTCTCAGTACAATTCTAAGCTTAAAAGAGTCAGTAATTGGAAGAATATTAGGGATGAATGACATACCTTCCATAGCTCCCTTCCCTTGTGTATCCACCCACGGCCACTCTTAGTGACAGACTCAGAGGTTAGATAGAACTGCTACCTGATCTGCTGTGGCCATTGTTATATTCTGAAGAGTTAAAGCACTTTCCATACTGGAAAGGAAACCACCTGTATGATCCCATGCAATTTACATGGCTACCAGCTTCTCTGTTTTTTGCAAGCTAATTCAGGTTTGAGATACCAAACAGCAATCTCTGCTTTCTTTAATATGCAAGTAATTCCATTAGCAGTATGCGTTTTATTTCGCTAGTTAATGTACTGCAATGATTTGATATGCCAAATTCTTTTAGGTCCTTACTGCCTCGGACAGCAGTGTAAGTCTTCCAATTGCTTGCATAGCTCAGCTATTACAATTGTACAAATATTATCTATTTGGTTTTAGGGAAGTTTTTAAAAGTAATTGTCAAACAATGATTATGCTCTGATTAAATAAATTCTGCTATTGCAGCACTAGTTAGGGCATAATTTATGCCATGAATAATTTGTTACCACTTCTGTCATCCCAAATCTGGTTCAAACTCTGGATATATTTGTTGGAAATTCATCCTTTTTTACATCCTATTTTTTTGAGTGTATTAGACATTGTTTCTAACATTACTTTATCACAATCACATTTATTCGAAATAGCTCATTACTTTATTGCTGAAAATGGCAACATGTATTTATTCAGCTTTTTGCTTTAAAATCAGCAGGCTATCGTTTGCTTTATTAATCAAATCCAACCTTGAGGATTACAGCCACCAGTTTAAAGTTCACTTAATTACTGTTACTCAGAAAATGAGAACTTAGTAATTCAGTTACATTTACATTTTTGATGAGCTGCTTTTTTACAGACCTCATTATATTTGGAAAGAATAGATTTTTTTTGTCCTTTCCCACTGCATATAATATATATTACAGTATCCTAAATCCTTTTGAAATGATATTTGTTAAATACATACTAATGAAATATCAGGTTTAGGAATTAAGGACAAAACATTCAAAGGCTAAAATGTTCAGGAAAGTTGCTAAAACATCTCTGACACAGACATCAGAGTTATGACAATTTTTTCTCAGCAGGGAAGAATGTTTATTGACACAAAAGGAGAGAAAAGAGCTAAGATTTATTTCCTAAGACTCTTCTTCCCAGTACTGTTGGGTGCTGAGACACCCATCAAGGGCATTTCTAATTTCTCCCAGATTTCCTGCAATTTATGAGACAGTTACCAAGTTACCGATATGAGTAAATAAACTAACATAAAACAGAAGAAATTTTGGCTATGTCTACATACTAGTGTGATTCCATAAGAGCAGATTTGTAAAGTGCAGCAGTGGGTACTGAGACCCCATCACACACCATACGTTTCAGACTCTGTTATGGACTATCTGTGTCTTTTGCCTTGACCCCACAAACGAAATATTTAGGGATTGGAGCAGATAAAGCATATTGGCAAAAAATCTTCAAATTTTGTTTTAATCAAGAGATACATAGTTCATGTGCTGTGAGATTGCTCTGCAACAAGAAGCAAAGCATTTTATGAGTTGCAGGAATGAGATAATTTAGGAGTCCCAAAGAGAATCAGATGAAGACTGAGATCATGCACATATTAAAAAAAAAAAAAGTCTTCTTACTAAAATTGATTCTTCAGTACTAGCTATGTATTTTACAAGAAAGGAAGAAGCACTGCAAAGATCTGTCAAGCCCTCTAATCCTGAAGTTCTACAAAGCATTGTACGCTGAGTACTTGCATGTATCATGGTGATCTCTAGTTTCAACTTTGATACCCACTCATTAGCTTTAATGGTAATAGTCTAATGTAATAATGAGCTTTCTATGGCTGACCAGTACCCAAATGAATGCTTCATGGTTGTTTTTTCCGCCAGCTAAGTTTTCCTATACAATGCTTATATTACTCTTCTACAATCATCTACGCATTTTACTAACTCATTAAAATAACTTTATAGAAGAAATTACCAGCTCTTTGCCAGCACCAAAAAGAGGATAATGTTTTGCTTAGAGATGTAAGTCCTGGCAGAAAGTCATTAAAAAAAAAAAAAAAA
>VXAZ01008004.1:103104-127448 GCA_013399875.1 Gymnorhina tibicen
CCAAGAAAAAAAAAAAAAAAAAAAATCTGGATTCTCCTCATCTCCTCAGATCAATGGTAAACCAAAAAATCTTTGAGCTAAGCTGCTCTTTCTTCACATTATGCATGGAAAATTTCTCCCACTGATCTATTAGTTCAGGAAATAGGAAGAGGGAGATGGGTAGAAACTGTTTTTACATTCACTAATAGCAGAGATCATGTGAGAATGCTGCAAGCTGCAAGTCTCAAATATATGCTTGAATACGGAGTACCACAGATCTTAATTTTCCCAGATCTCAGCACTACAAAGGAAATGAAAAGTAAAGTGAAAAGCATTAGGCAGGATGTTATAATGGAAGGAATTGAGGCAGCACTACTATTCATTGCTAAGCTCTTGGTTATTTTTAAAGGAAAGGCTTATATCTTCTGAGACCTGAAAGCAGCCTGCAGCCTGCTGCAAAGAATGGACCGAGATAACAAAGTCCAGACAGGATACTTTGATTGACAGCATACACACTGGTTCATGAGTACTGAAACCATAACCAGTATTTCTCTCATACAAAGTCATGTGGAAAAGTACAAGACTTGCTAATACAAGTTTTAAGAGTTTGCATATGAGAGCAAATTAAAAACAAATGTGATTTATCTTAATTGTGGTCTTCTTAATGGCATGCTGACTGGGGTTGAAGAACTTTTTCGTGAAGCCCATTTGCTCATCCCTTAACAATTCTGGAATACTTTTTCTGGTTCACTCTGGAATTAGCTGTGTTAATTCCTAACCACAGTCTAAAAATATTTACAGTGACAAAAGATATTTTCATAAGTGGAAGAGATGTTTTATAATTTAGGATAACAAAGAAGAGAAAATGATACTGGACTCAAGTTTAAGCTCTGTTATGACCTTGTGTAGACTAGACTCAAAAAAATTCAAATAAGCTTAAGGCTAAAAAACCACATTAGTAGATCCACTGTAATGCAGTTCTCCTTAAGTAGCTCTATACCATAGCAGTGGGAATGAATCCTTAGCCTACTGCTTTCTTTTTACTTCCACAAAATATCTCATATTAAAAAATAATTTAAGTTGGAAGAGACATTTTAGATCATTGAGTCCAACCATTAACCCAGCATTGCCAAGTCTGACACAATACCATATCCCTAGGAGCTAAATCTACACATCTTTTAAAACCTTCCAGGGTGGTGACTCAGCATCTTCCCTGGTCAGACTGTTCCAATGCTTGACAACCCTTTTGGTGAAGAAATTTTTCTTAATATCCAAAATCTAAACCTCCTTGGGTGCAACTTGAGGCCATTTCATTGATTCTATGGCTTACTTGGAAGACGAGACCAACCCCCACCTCTCTACAGTCTCCTTTCAGGTACTGTAGACCAATAGGGTCTCCCCATAGCCCCCTTTTTTCCAGGCTAAACAACCCCAGCTCCCTCAGCCACTCCTCATAAGACTTCTTCAGCTTTGTTGCCCTTTTCTGGACATGCTCCAGTGCCCTCAGTGTCTTTCAGGAAGTGATGGTCCCAAAACTGAACACAGTATTTAAGGTGTGTCTTCACCAGTGCCTATCACTGCCCTGGTCCTGCTGGCCAGCTATTTCTGATCCAAACCAGCATGCCAATGGCCTTCTTGGCCACCTGGGCACACTGCTGGCTCATGTTCAGCCAACTGTTGACCAGCACCTCCAGGTCCTTTCCCAGCACACAGTTTTCCAGCCCCTCTGTTCCCAGCCTGTAGCGCTGCATGGGTTTATTGAGACCCACGTACAGGACCTTGCACTTGTCTTTGCTGGACCTCATACAGCTGGCCTCAGCCCACTGATCTAGCCTGTCCAGATCCCTCTGTAGAGGATTCCTACACTCCAACAGACCAACACTCCCACCTAACTTGGTGTCCTCTGAGAACTTACTGAAAGTGCACTCAGCCCCCTTGTCCAGATCATGGATAAAGATACTAAACAGGACTGGGCCGAGTACTGTGCCCTGGGAAATACCACTTGTGACCAGCAGAGCCAGCTGGATTTAACTCCATTCACCACCACACTCTGGGTCCAGCCATCCAGCCAGTTCTTAACCCACCAAACATCCAAGCCATGAATAGCCAGTTTCTCCAGGAGAATGTTGTGGGAATTAATGACAAAGTCTTTATTGAAGCTCAGGTAGACTACATCCACAGCCTTTCCCTCATCCACTAAGAGGATCACCTTGTCAGAGAAGGAGATCAGGCTGGTCAAGCAGGACCTGCCTTTCATAAACCCATGCTGGCTGACCCTGATCACCTGTTTTTTCTGTATGTTCCACATGATGGAACTCATTTTATTCCTTCTGAATGATCCGATTCTTTTTGTCTAATTTTAGCCATCTATCCCTATCTGTATTATTTTAAGTCCATATAGGCTGGTGTAGTTCTACATGAACAGTTTTTGCTCCACTTTGTACTCAGGTTTCTCTCACAATTTTACGCTACGTTAAAAAGCCTTCCAGACACATTAGAGGAAAAGTGGATGAATTTCAGAAGAATGGAAATTCTGCCTGTTTAGTTAAATTTAATATTTAGAGAGATACATAAATTTTGTGAGATTGAACCCCTATCTGTCACAATCAAGTCTTTATCTTTTTTTATTGTCTTGGGCAGCCACAAAGATTTGCCTTGATACTTGGTTGCAACAGCAAATCTACACTGTAAAGATTGAAAAAAAGACAAGTCAGCCAAAGCGCAGTTATGGTGTACATTGGAAATGCCCTCTTCCTATAAATCCTTTGAGATGGATAAGCAGGAAGAAGTTTTCCAATAGCACATTACACATGAAAGCACAATCACTAAAGTGGACACAGGCTACAAAATTCTAGATTTTTCTGTAAAAAATGGGCTTCTTAGCTATCTCCATAAGGAAGCTTACACATTGGCATGGCTGCCAGTCTGCCAACTTACAAAGAGATGAAATAAGTCTGCAGCATCATTATTATAGGTCAATGGAATATAAGCCAAAAGCAACACAGTATTTAGGAAATGGATGTTGATAATAAAAGAGCCACTCTAATTTCCTGTGGAGATCTTAAATTAGCTCTTCCCATATGCACACTGGTTCACACTGATAGTTCTGCAAGATAAGCACTTTTACATACCTCATTGGTAAGTAACTGATTTTCTTCTTAGAGAACAAAAACTGTTGCATTAATATTATAATTGTGGATTTATGTGGCAGGAAAGGCCACCTATTTGCTTTCTGGTTAAAAATATGCCTATGAAGTCAGAGAAAACTTAGCCCTGTTTCTAGCTATAAAAACCAGTAGTTTGCAGATCAGAGACTCAGTTAAATATACAGAGTCGCAATAGTATACCTTCTGAAAAAATTCTCATTTCCTGCAACTGAAAGATATTCATTCCCTTCTATTGCCAGAGCTTGGGTGAGAAAAAACATTAAAAAGAAATACATGGAACAGCATAGACAAATATGTATTTGAAGCAATTATTTAAAAGCAAATAAAGTTTGCAAGGCAGATCAGACTGCAGGATTCATAGTGCTTTTAGTAACCTCACAGTTACCAGAAGCATACACTTCACACAAAATTATTCAGAGAAAAAATTCCTACAATATCTTTAGGCAACAAAGGATACTTCTGGTCATCGTGTGAATTCTGTGTGCTCAAACTTTGATACAAACCAAGGATTTTCTTCTTTGTACTAAGTATGGGAAAGCCTGCTCCTTTGAGAATTAGAATAGCTTTCGAAGACTTCTGATTTAAATTTCAAACTCTTGATCATAGTCAGGGAGCAAATGTTTGTATCCTGAAATTGAAAATTGGGTTCTTTAGCTCCATACCAAGTGAAAATATTAAGCATTTTGTTGCATCCACTATGTGAGCCAAGTTCCCCACTGTGCCTTCAAATCCACAGTGAATGAACCATATTTGGATCTGCTTATCAGAAGGAGACATTTAGAAAGACAATGAGCCTGTCCCGCTAGACGGAGACTCCTGATGCTTTTAGATAGGCCTGCGGTGAACTGCAAAATGGGCCCTAAAATCAGGCTGACATGGTCGCTTAACAAGCTGTGGTATTAGCTGTTGGCTCAGAGAATTTCTAGTGTCACCCACAGGGCTGATGATGGCAGCCATCATAATTAGAATGCATGAATCAAAAACACCAGGTGAAGATTTTGCCTTGGAAGAAAGAAAAGACAGAAGGAGGGAATTACCATGCCCTTTGACTACTAAGCTGCTGCATGCAGCTGGATCAGTGACCAACAGTGACTGGGCGGATTATGCTATGGAGATACTTGCTATAGCCTTATACTTCCCACACCCAGTGGCTGTCAAAGCAAGCGCTGTGAACGACTTCAAAGCAAGTGATACAAGAGGCTACATGGGGGAGAAAGGTAACCCCACTAAAGACTGTGGGGGTGGGGGTAGGGGGGATGCATCCAGGCTTTTCTTTGAGTTTAGCAAGCAATTTCTTTTAGAATTGGTTTATTTTATTAATTCTATCATTCTGAATTCATCCCTAAAAATGCAAAACTCTACTGTTTGCTGAAGTGGAAAATCTATGTAATCTTAACTGATATGACCTTGGAAGGGATTTGCTGAACTTTTGTATGATTGGATTTTTCCCAACCTTTGTAGACTCTTGATTTTAAAATCTCCCTAACAAAAGCTCTGCCAGGAAAGCTGTTATTACAAAGATGCTTCTCAATGGGGAGAAGTGGGCTAATTGCAAGCACTTCAGTGAAATAAAGGAAGGTTTTGCAAACAACTACAGAATTGACAAAATGCACCACATTGCTGTTAACAGAAACTATGGGGGAGAAACATCAGAAATGGCAAAGATGTCTAATATAAATAGATGCTATAAGACTAGCTAGAAGAGGCTATACAAGATTTCAGATAATTCATAAACAGTAATTGCTCGTCTGACCTTGATGTGACTACAGAAATTCCATTAACTCACAAATCTTGACATTTAATTACATACTAAAAAATATTCTACCATTTATTTTGACAGGGTCTACAATAATCCTGCATTCGACTTTTATCCATGTTTTCAGCTGCTTTTCCCATACTGCAATTTATTCCCAAAGTCACAAATAAAAGCCACGCTATAGACTGTACTGTTACCTAGAATGTACTTTAGTTCTTTCTAAAATTTGAACTCAAACACTATAAAAAAGTGGGGCTCACAATGAAATGACACCTTTTAATTCTATTATGCAGTTGGACTGAACCACCCTACAGACTGTTCACCTGAGATAGCAAAAATTCACTGAGGAAGCAAATTATTTTATAGAGCAGTTTAAAACTAAACAAAGAATTACAAGCATTATATGAATAAATATTAAATAACAGGGAAAAAGCTTACTAGATTTGGAAATGTTATAGTAGTGTTTCAATGTTCATCTATAACGCTTAATTAAAAAACAAAGTAAAATATAATCCAGATCTTGCAGCCAAGATGACAATTGGTGTGATGAAAAATGTTGTTTAAAGTCCTAATGAGGAAGGTTTTGGGGTTTTTGTTCACATGGTCTAAATGAAGTAGACTCTAGGGAGGTAAAAAGTCAGAATACCGTATATCAATTGTATCACCCTACTCTAGAATTACTGGATTACAGCAATATTTAAAGTGTTTTTTCCCACATTCATGGGGAATGCCAAGAACAGTGGGTTTTTTTTCTCTCTTTATATGTAAAGCTCAATTTTGAGGCACTTGACTGTTCTACATTAGTTGCACTATCTGTATCTGCCTACTGTTTGACTCACCAGTTCTGAATCAGCATATAAAATCTTTTAATTTAAATACAGTAGATTTCTTTTCCTGCCTCAGAACAAAACCTAATCTTTTTACTCAAAATTTCTTGACTTTAAGGAATGATTTCACATAATCAATTGATTTGAAAAAATAAGAATAAAAAAAGGAAAAACATTAAAATAAATATTTTAGCATGTTGTGAACTGGGAACTATAATGGTTTTTAAAAGCAGTTTGATTATATATACACATAATTCTACATATTTAAACTCCAAACTATTATGAGGATAATAGGTGAAACAAATTACTTTTTTTGGGACGATGGTTGGTGGGTTGGGTTTTGTTTTTTTTTGGTGCACTCAGCAGTCTGGCAGAAGCAAAAGAATTTCTGGTAGTTCCTTATTGCAAAAAAGACATAAAGACAAAATCCTATAGGATTCCTACAAATGTTACCACTCTGAAATCAATCTGAAACTAGGTCATAAGCTATATTTGAAAAATACATTGAAAACTTAGTATTCTACTTAAAAGATCCATATTAGCGTATGTATGTATATATACGTACTGTGACAGAAAAAACTGCTAATGTAGTATTTTATGGGTTACAAGATTTATTATGCTTCATCATTATTTCTCAAAAGAAACAAAGGATTTACACTTAACAGGACCTGCGTGCTTATATGTACAGCTACACAAACACTAGTAGCTATTCCTTTGTGTAAAACATATGACCGAATATATATATATATATATATATACATAAAGAGACTTAAAAAATGAAATATTTCCTTTACTTGATTTTCCTTATTGCATTACTCTTCTACCTCCTACTTTTTGGTAGGAGCTACATCTCGAATGTTTTTGTTCTTGTTTGAATCTGTTATTTTATAATAGACACTCTTTCTGAATCACTGAGAAAGGAACCACTGACTTCTGCACTGGCTTCTTGTGATCTCCCTCCAGTCCATCTGAAATCATTCTCAGCACACATCTCTTCAGTGTGTATTTATACAGTGCCTTCTTTTCTCTCACTGTAACAAGTTACATTTTCTCATTTATGAGGGATCTCTCTCCAGCTATAGACCCCTGTAATCCTCTCCCCAGTCTTGTCTTGGTGCCCGCTTTTCCCTAATTCTGTTGCACAACTGAATAAACAAAAAAAAAAGCATTTCTTTTGTCTGCTTATTAAAACTCTGCTATTAGCATTATCAGCAACATTTTCTCTCTCCTTTGACCAGTTCAAATCATTACATACTATGACAGCTCTATTAACTTCAATACACTTACTATTTATGCCAGACAAGCTCTTTGCAGGTTTTTAACAGGAAACATTAAACCTAAAAACAAAACCACAAAGCAAACAATATTGCCTTTACTCCCCCCCATCACATCAGTTGAATTCTGAAAAGTAGTTTCCATTTATACTCATCTAACATCCTGTTTCTTTCATTCCAGGTTTACTGTTCTTACCCCAACAAATACTAAACATGCCTTCTATTTGAGATCAAATCCTTTAATTGTACATTTTAGGGTGAATATAGTAAGTTTTCAGATTTGTTGTTCTTTTTCTAAACACTTCAGCACTGCAGCATATAAAATACTCTTTCCTGTACAGTAGTTTTTGTATGTAATTACTTTTTGGTTTTTAATACATAGTTTGACAGACTTTTCTTGCTCCCTTACATTTTACTGGCTCTTGGAACTCATCTCCCAGATGAAAAATAAGGGGGTAGACATTAACTACGTGAGATTAGATACATAAACTATAAAACCAGGCATGTGACTCTGACTGTTTTATTGATTTTGGCACATTGTAACAAGAGCAGGGATGATTTACATTACGCCTTTCATTGTTTCTCCTACACTGTGGTCTTGGAACTTCTTGAGAAGAAAGGAACATTCAAGGCTTCCTTCCATTGTCTTTCCAATGTGTTCATAGTTACTGAGATTGTCTGCTCCATCTACCTATTCTGTCTGACTGTCCTCCAATAATCAAGTTCCGTACTGACTTCATCAGTCAATACATCCTAAGGAATGTAATGGTGACTGTCCCAGTTCCCTCTCAGAAGTAAAAAAATAGGATGGAAATATTGCCCTGCAGATCCTTTTCTCTATGTCTCAGATGGTGAGAGAGAGAAATAGATGAACGCAGTTCAGCAAATTTCCTTGCTTTTCTCAGCAGGGAGGCTTGCACGTGGTGGAGCATAGCAAGAAACATGATTTCCACAGGGCCTCAGGCAGCAGCCAAATTTCACAGCAGGGGATGAATCCATGGCCACTTCTGAGTCTACAGAACTGCACATAACACAGGCCTCTCATTATAAGGTTGGACAAACCTCTGGAGACTTTCTGCTGTTGCCATATTAACAAGAAATGAGTGGTTTGCATATGTCACAGGAGCACTCTGTTAAATAATACTGCCTTGTCTTATGCATAGTTGTATGTGTGCATTTCTCTTCTGATAAGGCACAGAGGAATCAAAGGGAGAACAAGGATTTACTGTATGAAGCTTCCAGCCCCATGTGCAAGGCAACACAGCTTGTGACAGCCACAGTGACATCACCGAGCTGGAAAATAAATGGCAGCTTGAGGTTCAGCTTATTTTTCAGCTTTATCTTACATGTTTCAGAAGTCCCTCCTACCACTTTCATGTAATTCTCTAGTAGATTTCTATCACATAGAGTCACTTTTAATAGATTTGAATTTTTTTGATCTTCAGTAAAGTCTACTCTACTCCTTTGAGAAAAATCTTACTACTTTGAAGATATTTCTCTGCTCGCCTGCACTCTGTGAAATTCTTTCTAAAACAATAAAAGCTCTAAATATAAATTAGTCTTCTGAAAATGACCACATAGGTAGGTTGATGACCATTCAACATACCATATAAATCATAAACCACAGACTGCATGACTATAGATTGCTAGACCACTTAATTTTCAGGCACTAAATGTGAAGTCTGAAAGAGAAATAGACATATCTTAGTTCCTTAAGAATAAACTCATATGAAACACTAATGAAATCAAAACCAGTTACAAGGAAAACACATCAGGCAGTTGAAATGCAACTGAAAGTGTTAGTGATAATTAGGAAAAACTGACAATTAGAAGAAACATGTATTACAAAAAAAGATAAGAGGAATATGTACAAAGGAAAATACTATGGCCATCACAAATAAAAATGTCAGAATTATCAAAAAATATTTTAATTCTGTACTTAGGTAGAAAGCTTTTTGCATACATGATCATGGTAATAAAATCAGCTCCTTGTTGACAGTAACTAGAAATAATGTTTAACACAATTCTTAAACCCATCATTTTAAAATCAGAAAGTGAGATAAAGTAGAAGAGTTTTGAAAGAATTAACTGATGAGCTAGCAATTTTTTTTCAGTATGTGTGGGAATTAATTGGGCTGAAATTTTAAGAGTCCACAGTCAAAGGGGTAACACGTCTGTGAAACAATGTGTTGGTAAGCCCTTGTAATTATGGGCCTGTGGCCTGTCAACAATGCCAGGTAAAATACTGAAGTTTTAAAGGTATTATCAAAGATAAGAAGGAATATAATGCAGCTAGTGTTAGTCAAGATGGGGTTTTTAAAGAATAGGTTTCATCAAAACAAAACAATCAATTTTTCGTATCTTTACATATTTGATTGATAAGATTTTTACTGTGAACATAGGAGGTTTTAACTTCAGTGATGTATGTAACTTGATAAAGCAGAGAATCTTGCTTACTCTATACAATCATTTTAAAATGTATTTAACAGAGAAAGCACTGGCTAAATAATATATCTTAGAGTGAGAAAAAGGGAGTCCTTACCATGCAGATGGTGTCTAAATTTTTACTTTCCCCCTCATCTTAATTTATTACTTTATGGCAGTGTGCAATGGAAAAAGACATGGATTCAAACAGCAGTTATGTAACTAATCTAATATTTCTTGACCAATTTTTATACAACAGCCATAAAAGACATTAGAAATGAGACTGAAATAATTTAGTCTTTGGCTCTCAATTTGTTGTACTACTTGTACTTCATGATATTTAAGAACTACTGCAATTGTAGCAATCAAAAACTGTCTAATGATCAACCCATGACACTAACTTAATTCATTATCTATCAGATGAAAGCTTGCCAGGCAACTGAGAGCACAATTCAGTTCTCCAACATTTTTCTCATACTTCGTATACCCAGAAATCTATGTCTGTCTGTTTTCTACCTAGACTTCAGCAAGGAGCTCACTTCTTCACTTCTTGCCCTTTCAACAGTTTTTTGAAGTTCAGTAAAACTTAGCTAACTCAGCACATAATGATACTTTAAGGAAGAAGTGTGGAAAAATGTTTTTATTTTTATTTTATAGTTTAAAGATCCAACCTTGATGATCCTTCTTATTGGCATTTGTATGTAGTTAAAGAATATGTTTGTTAGAAATTTAAAATGTAAACATAAAGGATATTTTACTAACACTTTATTCTTTTTTAATATTGCTGTATGGCTGAATTGTAGCATTTTTCCCAGGATGAAGATGAAGACTAGAAGAAACTCTATTAATTCCTCCAGGAACAAAGAACAAGGAAAATTTAAAAAAAGAGCATATTACTTCTACATATTGTAGAAGTAATAGAAGTAATAAATTGACAGTGTAAAAAACCAGAATTTATCAAGAAATCTTCACTTTTGTAGAATACCATTTCTAACTCAAGCAGATAGGAAAGAGAAACATTGAGGGGAAGAAAATAGGAAAAATGAAAATAAAGAAAAGCAAGGAACGTAGAAAGAAGGCTCCTGAGCCATTTCCCAGTTTTACTCCTTTTTGTTCTGATGTTTAATTGCTCAGATAATTGTGACAGTATCTTCCACTATAATGTCCTTCTCTCAAATCATAATAAAACATTTGATAACCATCTTCTTTTCCAACAGCTATTACAACAATTAACCCATATTTCTAGCCATCTTAAAGTCTACAATATACACAAGTGAGAAGTGTGCACCCTCTCCAAAACAGCTCAGATTACTGTAGTCAGCTAAGGGTATTATAGTGCTTTGAAAATATATTTGGGAAAGTGCTCTACAGGAGCATTTGGCTACTGGGCTGTTCTTAGTGCACTCTGAATTGCCACTCTGCCATCATAATCTGAAAAGTATTCCTGCAAAACATACAGATAGAAGTCCAGGGAAGTAGCCGCAACAGTTAATCTCCTCTACCTTCCTGTTCTTAAAAAAACATTTCTTACAAATAGAAAAAACCTATCCATAGCATTTAAAAAAACCACTTTCACAAATCACAAACTGAAATAAATACAAGGTGCTAAGTGCTAAAGACAATCATACATTCCATAAAAGAACCTGTCTCTAGCTGATCTCTTCATTAAGATTGAAAAAGAGAAACATCCAGTTGAAATTTTGATTACTATTCAGAATTTCATATTTCTTTTTACTTTTCTCCCTTCTAAGCAGGAAGAAACCTTGTAAGTGTCCTTGAGTAACCTTCCCTTTTCCTCTTCATACCATTTTCACAAAAGAGTTGACCAAAATGGAATTCAACAGTCAAGGTAAGGATGTACATCAATTTATGTAACATCGTAATATTTTCCATAATATTCCCTACACAGCCCAAAGATTATTCAGTTTTTTGACCTCTGATACATTTTAAGCAGATGTCTTCATTGAGCTGTCTACAGTGATGCCTAGATCTTTGTCCTGAGAGGCTATGCCTAATTCAGAGCCCCCGAGTACATAAAGGATACTGTAATTCACTCACTGCAGTGAGAGCTTTTTCCCACTTAGGGAGGATGAATTTCATCAGCCACTGTTGAATTTATTTTTGTTTCATGTATCAGGTTCTTACGGTGTTCTTCATAATTCTTAGTCTTCAATAACCCATATAAACTTTCACCACTGGCTAAAACTTCCTCCTTGGTAAACTGCTCCCCACTTCTGGGTTTTTAGCAACACCAGGTGCAGTGCATATTCTGGAGAAAACCAACTGTTAGCATTCTTCCAGATATTTCTTTCTTTTGTTATTTGTAGTAAGCCTCTGCCAGATAACATGAGGAAACTAAGAGATTTTCTTTGCATATTTATGTAATTACCCCAAAAAGGTTTTTAAAATCCTCTGCAAAGTCTGAGGGATCCATGCTGAAATTTCATAGTCGAGACTACATATTAATAGGGATTTCATTATATATTCTATAAAAAATGGCATATATTTAATTCTAAGCTTCTTATTCCTTATTTTTTATCTGTAAATCTCTTTGCATTGGGAATTCTACACTGTTCCCGTGCTTGGAGAACACCCTAGTATTCTGAAGACAGTACTGGAACTTAAAAACAAGTTTTAAATATATTGTTGACTCTCATGCTGCTGGAAAACTAATCAAAGAAAGAGCAACTGTATATAAACCTTTAATTTTTTTATTACATTTCTTTAAATTGAATTTTCTGAGGTTCTCTTTCTAATAATCATATATGGACCTAGGTTTTGTAATTTTCCTTACTAGTGAAATGTTGACTTGACAACAGAAGAATAATTTGCAAATCTTAGAATATTGAGTAATTTCTGCTGACATCAATAGAATGCAGGTATTTAGCTGCAAGATATCCTTTTGAAAACCAACAGACTTTAGCACCCTATTACAGTTGAAGTTAATTCAAATTGCTTATGCTCAATATGTTATCGAAACAGACAATTAATTTAACCAGAACTGTGGATGCTTATCACAATGGTTTCCGATGTTCTACATAGAAAATTAACTGGTGACAAGACATCTCTGGCCAACTTTCCAAAGCTCCCAAGATTTTTGTTTCATTTTGCTTTTCAGTCATATGGCAGCCTGTCTGCGGTTTGCTTCTCTCTGTTCGTTTGTACTTGATGTAGTAACTTCTTTAGAGATTAAGATCAGAAATTAAACTGACACTGGCAACAGTCTCAGGTATTTCTATTGAAGTAATTTTGGTGACTGTATTAATTAAAGTCACATTCAGTTCTGAAGGTGTTTCCCACGTTGCTTTGCAAGCTCATGATATGACACCTAAGGCAACTTCGCGGGAAAATTAGACTGTCTGGTGGTCACAAGTTAGATCCTATGTCTGCATTTTTCTGCTGATGTTGGTTGTTGATTTGCATGCCAAAGTTCCAGTAAAATCTATGAATGTGAGACATAAAACAGCACTCACAGAATGCTCGTGATAGCAGACAAAAAAAAAATAGGCTACCTGTATGGGTGCTTCAAACGAGTTGTTTAGGGAAATGATCTTATGATTACTGACCCATTAGCACAATGGGTCTGAATTAATGACCTCTTTTTGGTCATTTTACAGTTTCCTTGTTACTGCTCCTGGCTTATATCTCTAGTGACCACATGGCCCAAGGAAAAGAAATACCTTTATAACTGAAAACCTGTTTTATATACCCAAATTGCAGTGTGAATAGCACAGTCATATGATCGGTGTGGTACTATTCTCACAGATGAAGATTTGTTGAGGCTGTCAAGAGGCAATGTTAGTGCATGAAAGCTTTTCTATTAGATTAGAATACCAAATTTAGATTGTCAAAATGGCTTTATATTTCTATTTTTAAATTAATGTATTGTCACTTGAAATAGGAGACATTCACTGATCCCATGGTGCCCAGTTCTGCAATGAATGAAACTAGGGAGGGGAAAAGAGAAGCTGAACACATATAGCTCTGTCTTTTGCAGCTACAGTGACTGGGCAAGAGTAGTGAGGAAGAGACACAGCACTCTTTTAATGAAGGGACCTCAACCTTTCTGCTTTTGAAGAAAGATCCCCTTGACTGTTATTCTGCAAGCGACTACATGAACCCTGAATAAAGTTTCACAAGCATGAGAAAGATTTCTGTTCAATAGTGGCATCACCATTGTAGTTTGTTTCAAGTTACTTTAAAGCTGTTCCATTTATGTGAAACGGCAATTTCTTTACAGGTTTGAGAAATGACAAAGTTAATCAGATCACTGTAACTCAAGTAAATTTTTATGTTCATGTGAGTCTTCATATTTACATAGATTATAATGTTTAGAATTACATTAGGAACCGAAACCTGGAAAGTTAGCATTCACTGTTACACTCCTGATGAAAGGTTAACTTCAGGCAGTTTATATTGCAGGTCAAATTATTTCTATTCTGGAGTTTTATAATTGATAACAGAAGTTCCTGGGAAGCATGAAACCTCATCTCTATGTTAAATTATTAATGCACCTTTGCATATACTTTACAGACATTTTTCTTAGTATTTGTCATATTCAAATCACAACAAACACCAATTTAATTTTGAACATGTGTTTGTTAGATTTTCATCTTAAATATCAGAAGCAGTGTTACATGCTTTGTATTAAGGTTCTGAGAGCTAATCCGTTGTCCTTGTGTAAAAATGTTATTTGAAACTACCAATATCTTTCAATTATAATACACAGGAAATTACTAATAAGGTGACTTTGTTAAATCATCTCAGTAAAATTCATAGTGAAAGTGAAAAAAACCCAAATCAATATACAGCTGTGAATAAGTATCATGAAAGCTTAAGTACTCTCCAGATTCAAAAGGAACTCATTAATGTTTGCATAGCTCTACTGATGGATGGCGAGTAGCTTATTACAGCTAGATAATGGCTATAACCTAGATATTATCTGAAATAGTTAAACCGCACTTTATGTCTTGAGGAAGGATACTTCAGCTACATCAATGAGCCAACATTGTTTATTCACATGGGAATGTGTTCAGCAGCCAGGAAGCAATGCAAGAGGATGAAGTGTTCTCTATTGGATTAGAACACCTAGATGAGAATGTCAAAATTGCTTTCTTTCTTTTGACTTCATATACTGTTATGCTATGTGATTCACTCATGAATTTCCTGCTGTCCAACACCATAAAAAACTGCTAAGCTAAAAAGGATGGAATTAGAAGAATTTTTCTTTTGGATTCAGTGTGGACTAAGCCTTTGGTAAGAGAACCTAATTGCAACGCTGACTTCAAGCCCACAGAAAACACCAACGCCCTCTTCCTACCTAGTTAGATGAGCATTTTAATGCTTTTATTGCCACTTTATATTTTAATGTACTTTATCATACTTAACCCTCAAAAAAGTTTCCACGAAGTTCTTCTTTCCAATACTTCTAATCCAATAATATTGTCTTTACTGATCTTTTAGATGAACTGAGTATGAATTTATATTATCTATTAATCAGTATACAAAGATATATAATACCCTACATTACTTCATGAATTTTCTTGAAGGGTTTTCTTGGGTATTAGTACAACAAGAGCAATCCTGGAGGAATGACTGTTGCAAGGACAAGAATCTGTGTCCTCTAATGCTACCCTGCTCCCTACTTTACAGCTTTTAATTGTATTTAAAATGAAAATGAAAATAATACATCCCACTATATAGAAGATAGAAAACTACATAGAAAGTGAATCTAGGTGCTTCTGCAAGGAGGAAGACAGGAAGTCTAAAAAGTAAGAGATAAAGGAGACTTCAAAGGGGAATCAAAGACTTAAAAAAAGGCAATAAGAAAGGAGATATAGAAAGTTGAAGAGGAGAAGGCAAATAATTTATCTGAGATGCATAAAAAAATTAGCTACAGTTTTTAATGGGTGAAATTATGGTAAATTCCAAGCAAGACTGCAGATTATGTCTTTTCAATTAGAAATACATTTTCTACAAGCTGGCAGTGCCAATGCAGACTTGAAATTTGCTCATATTCTGCCCATTATCTTTGCTTTGAGGAAAAAACAAATTAAACGTCACATGTAAACTGAAGAATTTTAAAAGTCCTATATTGGTCAGAATACTGTACGCAGTTCAGGAAAAGAGTCCTTTTCAGCCAGATACTGGACACAGCATTATATACTGAATAAAAATCTAAGTTAATCACTAGACATCTCTATTCCATTACTAATAGTAGAACAAGATTCTATTAAAGTAATACAAATGCCAGAAGATCCTTTGTGATGTTGTGGTGTTTAGACAGTTAAGTAAAACACCAGTGCAGTAGTCATTTGTGCATACAAACATAAATACAGAGAAAAAGGATTATAAACTAGCATTGTTGTATGCTTGTGTGTGTGTGAACATGCACACACGTGCACCAGGTGTATGTAAACGCAGAAGGAGCATTAACAAAAGGATAATGTCTGGTTTCAAGAAGAAATGCTAGATTAATGTTCAAACTCAGAGAAAATTACATTAAATAAATAAATACCCTGGCATATTTACAAGTTTGCATTTAGATAAAAGCCAAGGTCTAGTCAAAATATAAGAACTGATTTACCTACCAACTCTGTTCTGCCAGGAACAGTTAGATATTAAACAGATCATTCTAACACTTAAAAACTGACTAGCTGCAGGCCAGAAGACATTTATAAAATTCATACAGATAAAGTCGTTCCATGCTGCCTTTAGATCTGTTGAAGAGCTCAGACAGAGAAAACAGAAATGTTCTTAGATTTCACAAATAATTAAAAGCACTACCTTTATTTCTTCTCCCTCACTTAATTCCAGTGAGAGGGCAATTCTCTATATGAATATCAAAATGATTGATGCTAAAAAGAAAAAATATATAATAATTTTTATATGACCACAGTTGTACAAATCTCAATGAAATATAGAGAACTAAAACCGATCATGGTTATGTAATTTATTCTTCCTGTTTACTCAGTGTATTGGACAATGGTATCACGGCATGCTAAACAAACACAATACATTCTCACTCATTTTATTCCACACTGACTGTTGTCATGTTCTGAAGAACACTCAAAGACTGAGCTTGAGAGCAGTAGTTAAAAACGGCAACTGGCTGTCAGTGGTGTAGTTTGTCATTGTTCCACAGACAAAAGGCAGACTGTCACAATAAACAGCATTTATTCATTTCAGATTTGTGGCTTAGGGCTGAGGAAGGGGAGGTGTCATTCGTAGTAATTGTAAAACACATAAATAATAATAGTAGTCTGCAAATCATTTATCAAAGAAAACAGTGGGAGATGGCAGTGATGGAGGCAAGAAAATGGATGCTTCCAGCACAACCTAATTTACCGCTCTTCTAAAAAACCACATTTTCCCTTTCATAACAGCAAAATGGAATGTTTTGTATTAACTGCTTATGTGGTGGGTAAGCAAGACAGAAGAACTAAATCATGACTTTAACGACTTATTTTAAACAAACCACTGAGTAGCTTTCTGAACATGATTACTCTCTACTCAGCTGCTGTCAATTTTATTAACCTAATTTCACTAATTAAAGCCATTTCATATTGATATTGGCATCACCTCCTCTAGCTTTTTTTGCTTAAAAATTGCATCTTTTAAAAGAAATTACGCTTTGTAAAAATACTCTGTATTGGTATTTGAATAGAAGAGGCTTCTTTAACTGAATGCTTATGTCTGTTTTTTCAGGATGACTCTCAAATCCTAACAATAATTTTTGTTAATAATTTCATGGGCTGAAATTATAAAGCAAACAAATTGATGTTATTGAGGTTGGCATTAATATATTCCTTTTAATTTGAGTGCAACTTTTCAGGCAGCCATTATCATCCTTCTCTCTTGTAAGCTCCTGTCCTGATTTACAAGGCTGAAGTCCTAGGTCAGTGACACATTTTAACTGGATTATGACACCCCCCAGCCAACGCTCTGAGGATCTGCAAAAAGCTGAGAAGAGAAGTGAGAAAAAAGACACCTGCAGCTGAAAAGGTGTTCCAAAAGGAAACTCCTTATTTACTACTGCACGGTGAAAGTCCCGCTTCATCTCATAACCACTCCTGCTGCTGTCCCAAACACTGATAATATTCATTAGAGAGCAATCTCTTCTTACATACCCAGAAAAGACAGATGGATATGAGTTTTTCTCTGGCGAACCACACAATGTTCACCAGATGGAAACAACACTCCCTATATAGTTTCTCAGGCATTTTTGCCTACAAATCCTTCCCTCCCAGCACGTCTCAAATCCTATCAGGAACAAGGGCATAAAAGGGCTAAGGAAAGGACAGGTATGTTGGAGAGACTGAACTTGTGTTTCAGAATGGATCTCTTCGGTGAAAAATCTTATATAGTTTGTCGGAGAGAGAACAGAGTGAAAGAGCTGACCTGGAATCAAAGAGTGGACTGTCATATCAGTGTTTCAACCAGGAAATGTTATCACAGCTGTTACTGCTTTAGGTGTAGCAGAGAAGTAGAGCTCAGGAGTTGCAAGAAGCAACATGTCTGGCAGTGCAAGGGTAGCTCAGTGAAGAGTGGGTGCACATGACCAAATCTAAGATAAGCTTTGGTATTCTTGTCTTAATAAAATAGGATCTTTCTTAACTGATTTTAAAATTGAGAAAGATGCTAGGTTTGGGCAGTCAGGACACGAATATCGGAGAATATGAGCAAACAAATGTAAAGCTTTACTTGTTTAATATCTACAGTTACAAGAATTAACAAAAACAATATGCTGAAAAACAAATGTTGAAAAACTACCTGCTAACCATCTTTTAGAAAATATTACTAAAAATAGAAAAATAAATATTTTAAGATTAAAACATTATCTGAACAGAAATGCCAAAATTTGGGATTAATTTTAAATAAATAAGTACAAAAGGAGGGGTTTAGTCTTTTTAGAGGGGACATTTTCAGTCCAACATCCACTACACTGCTGTAATCTTCAATTAAAGTGAGGCAATTTCATCTAATCTTACTGCTAAGAGCAACAAGCAGTAACTTAAAAATTTTAACCCAGAATTTATTCAAAATTAGTTTCTGTTAGAGTAGTTAGAAATCTAAGCATAACATTTCTATATTCAGAAGAGATATATATTGAAATAAAAATATTCTTACCTATGTTATCTTGCTATTGATTTTGTAGAGGTTGTCTTGAACTTTTCCCACCCCCTTCTACCCTTCTTTACAGAATTAAATACAAATATATGTGGGCACACAGTTCTTCTGGGTTTGGCATACAGTGATAAATAAGAAACAAAATATTGATAGTATGCCTCTCTCCTATGCAGACTACTAAGATCTTTAGCTTCCTTTTCCTGTAAAATTTCCCTCTCCTGTTTTGTTACAAAAGCCTGGAATGCTATACTTGAAAAAACTGAACTTTGGGGTGCATTTCCTTGGTTAACTTTTGCCATATAAGGAATCTTAAAAATTCAAAGTTATTCTTCTGTAGTCTTCATAAAGTCAGTCCCTTTTACTCAGGAATGAAGGCTTATATATTTGAATATAAGATTTTATCCTGGGTTCAGTCAGGTGCAGGGTGTTTGTTGCATCCTGTACGCACTTACTCAGAGTGACAAACACATGCAATCATTAAAGAATGATGATAACCTTCGTTCTAATTGCATTAGTACACAAGCTCTCTCAAATGAAGGCAGATTTCCCATAACAGGAACAGCTAAGCACAAATGTAAATGGATCAGTGGTGTCACTCATAAACGATGATCATGGCCAGCGACCGACAGTGGACAATCGCTCACGCAATAACACAATCACTCTGCAGTTAATGCATGTCACTACTGATTTGCAGGGAAATTTTTGAAACCAGAATTTGCATGGTCTATTTGAAACTTCCCTGAGCTGAATACCTAGCATTTAGCTTTCTAGTGGGAGTTGTGACAGTAGCACTGCTCGCAGCAAACTGCCACTGTCGTTTGTTCTGCTTCAGTGCTGTTTGACTGTCACAGCCTGTCATGTAGGAAGAAAGCACCGCGTCTAACCCCCTGTGACAAGGTTTAATCACCCCTATTACTCCTATTGGCTGTTCAAGCCACCTTGGGGTGTGCAGCACACAGTTATAGATCTAAAAAATCCTTGCTTTATAAATGGAAAGGCTAAAATCTGGTCTGAGTCGATCAATCTTCTAACACACAATTGAAAGGAAGTAGAAGGATTAGATAAATAATACCAATGCAATGCTTGAGATAATTTTTTCGTTTTCATATATTTTGCATCATTAGGAATACTAAATTATTTATTTTACTTCAAGATTACTTTTTTAATGGATCCCAGGTATTCAAATTCTGAATTTGTTATTTCTTTCCAGCAATCATTGTTAGAATGTGGACACATATGCAAAAGTGTCCCATTTGGGATCAATTTTTTATGCCAAAATTAAGTGACAAAGGTAAGTATTGGACAAGGTATGCCTGTCCAAATGTTAATGCTGGGTCAAAGGGCAAGCAGAGGAATTCTTAGAATAAGCTTCGTATAAATGGAAAGTTGAACATAAATCTTCCTCATAAAAATCAGCACTAATTAATTAAAGTTTCATATGTGCCCGATCTATCTAAGGAAACCATTTCATTGCT
The DNA here is from genome assembly GCA_013399875.1 of Gymnorhina tibicen. NCBI lineage: Eukaryota > Metazoa > Chordata > Aves > Passeriformes > Artamidae > Gymnorhina > Gymnorhina tibicen. The sequence continues at coordinate 123,136 of VXAZ01008004.1, forward strand.
CTTCTACATGGGAAACTCTATCTTCAAGATAGTCTTAAGAATATACTTTATGAAACTGCAGTTCATATTATTTATGAAACTTAAAGCCTGAAGGAAACATGGGTCAGCAACCAAGACTGGCTCAGCTGGTTAGAGCATGGTGCTAATAACTCTCCCAGTCCTTTTGCTTACAGCTGGTTATCCAGAAGCCCTGGTAACATACACCAATCACATTTTTGCACATTAACAAACCTGTTTGCTTGAGCTGGTCTTATTAAATCCAAGGTCTATTTACAGGGACAAAAGAAAATTACTGCAATAAGAAAATATATTAACCGTGAAACATGAATTGTGAGTTTGGCTTTAGCAAGCTTATCTAGTATTATGAACTTCTAATTACTCCATCAGGGTAATCTTAGGCCTGATAAATGATGCTAGTGTGAGTCTTTACAATGGGAGATTCTTATGCTTGAGAACATCATCAACACAGGTGTTATTGCAATTGACATGTATTCGTAAATATCACATTTGTTTTGCAGAGACTGGGCAGGAAACAAGTACAGCCTGAGCTGATAACTTGGTGGATCAATAATCTAGCACAAGGATTTATACCCTTACATCCCTGCTTTAGCCCAGTTCTGAAAATACACGAGCAAGTGCACATCTTGCAGAATCAGAATAAATATTCATGCTGCTTTCATCATATACCTGCAGAGGTTCCTACAAATTAGGGATGAAATTTTCTAAAAGACAAACATAAAAAACCCCCTCACTGTCAGGTAGAACTGTCAGTACTCCTTTTTATTATGATTAAAGTGAACTATTTGGTTTTCATTTCTAATTAGTATTTCAGATGAAATAAAACAATCTTGGGCCAGAGCATTTTAAAACTTGCAAAGAGCACAAGAATGTGTAAATGGGTGGAAAGTACATTACTTAAGGGTTTTAATTTTTCATGAAAACTCTATCTAACAGGAATAGATTATGCTTTTCAAATATAAACACACTTATATATGTTTCTTCTGGCCACCTTCGGGGAAAAAAAAAACCCCAAAAAATGCCAGCTGCCAGTGAAGTTTCAATGTCCCCTCGATTCTTTTCCTGAATGACCAAATGCAAAAGACCCTTTTCTGTGTAAAAGGAGTTTATAGTGCTTGCAGCAGCTTGTGCCACTTACCCATGTACACTTCTAACCTTTATTCTTCCCCAGTCTGATACTGTCAATTAGATTAACATTACTGCGAGTCTTACAGATTTTCCATTATTAAAGACAAAAAGTAATTTATGTTTTCTTACATCCATCAAACACCTGTGAAGCATCACCTAGAAATAACCAATTACAGCATCTATCCAGCTGTATACAGATAGATGTGGGGTTGCTGCAGCTAAGCCATCATCAGAAAACTCTGCATGCCCGTACTTCTTTACGGTTTGTTGCAATGCGAGCTCATCGGCTACAGGTTTACACTACACATGTTCTCCTTTATACCTTCTGTCCACTCATTTGGCTGATGTTCCCTTCCCTCAATTTGCTTATCAGTTCTGAATGACAATAAAGGACAGGTCAATGCCACACTGTACTTTCTTTCTGTACAGTACTTTCACTCTGAAAGTAAGTTCATGAAATTTGAATCCTGGGCCGCCTGAGAAATCTGTTTTCTTGAATTGTCCGCTCACATAGAATAGTTTCAACAATTTTCATAATTTGAAAGGAATAAATGTTTTTGGTACTTTTTCTGCCTCAAGGTGTGGCATTGACAATAAAACAGATAAATAATAATCCAAAACTTTAAATCCACATTTTCTTTTTTATAAATAAACCTACAAAATATTCTAGGCAAAGACATTGATATGAATCTTTGGATATGAATCATAATAGCAGATTTTCACATCAGGTATTTGATTCCATCTCTGAACTCTGAAGCCTCTGCAGTGTGAATGGCAGCAGGAAATGGCTTTCAAACTCTTCCTAACAGATGGAATAAAATCTGCCAGGTTATTAAATTACTACACAACTATTTTTAGTTTCCATTTCTAAACCCTTTTTCTTCTTTTGTCATATAATATGTCATTGCTAATCAAATCTCAGAAGCATTACTATTTTGAAAACAGAAGCTTGAAATGGCAGTTTATTATTCTTTGCCCTGAACATTTTTGTTGCTACTTGATTTTTCTTCTAAAATTATGCAGTATTTATACAGATTTGTGTACTAAAAAATAAAGTCAAAACATCATTTTATAGGACTTACAAGCTATAAAATTATTTTAGTGATGAATAATCACCATGAATCCTTACCTAGACTGCAGTCTAAGATTAAAGAAAACTGTTTGCTGAAAGCTAACAAGTAGAAATGGCCTAATAACTATGAAAATGAAAGCAAATGCCTTGACTGTCTGGGGTAAAGCATATCAGAAGTGAAACATACTTTATTTTTGATGAATTGTACTTAGGAAGAATAGGAAGCTACTCAACTGTTGAGAAAATTAAACCAATTGTTTCCTCCTGTGAACTCTGTCATAGTGACAGATTTTCTCAGTGTACAAAGAAACCTTTGAAGGCAAATTTGCTTGTAATTCAAGTGTTATGGAAAAAAATTGTCTCTTTGTTCATGTACTAACTGAAACACCCACCCTTTTCTTACATGAGGTCTATTATTACTGCTACATCTACACTACAGTACAGAAGTGATGATAATTTAAAAAAGGGAGCATTAAACATGGTTTGGAACTATTATCATAGCAAATATGGCAACACTGAAGGGAATTATATTAATTGTAAAGTGATTAAGTTAACTGGCAAATTCTGGTTTTACTTAAGGACAACACAAACTTCAATCAACTAAGGAGTCAATCTTGCAACTTGCAAATTGCTCCTGTATCTGATTTTCAGTAGGGCATCAGGCAACAGTCAGCCTCAGATTGAACATGAAAATGCAACTGAAAAAAAAAAAACAAACCAGAACACACAGAGAGATTTAGATTGGAGTGATACTGTACAGCATACAGCAGAGCTGTGACATCCGGAAGCCGTATTGATTTACATTACTGCTGCAAAAGCAATGTAAAAGAATGAGAAAAGCCCCTGTATTTTAGTTCAGTTCTATTCAATCTAACAAGTGTGAAGAAATAGTGTGGGGATTTTTTTGATACCAGTAACGTGACTGATGTCGCTCAGCTACAAACAAGTAAATGTATCAGTGGATGAGGCTTCTAACTTCTCTCAATTAAGGCACGGAACCTGCTGAACTTTTTCCAGCCAGGCTCGTAAACTGTGAAATAACTTTACAACCTGGTCCATAAGGTATGATTTCTTATAATAATATTTCTGAGAAAAATACTATGTATTGTAAATTTTAACTACACAGGGTTTTCTACCTATATCATATGACCAATGAAAATGCAGAAAAGTATCAACGCTCATGACTTTTTTGAATGTTTCCAACTATTTGCAGTATCTTTGGTTTTGTGCTTTGTAGCAGAAGAATATAATGGGAGTTCTTTTACAATCCCGTATTTTTGTCTTCTTATTGACTTTGCTTTTGAAGATGGGGGGAAAAATTAAATAAAATTCAATTTTTTAAAAAGCATTAGTCCAAAAGATGAATTTGAAGGGCTCTATAAATGATGTGCCTTCTGAAAAGGTGTCAGTAAGGAAGAATGGGAAGAAGAAAAAAATGCATTTTCAAAAAGTAAAAGTGATAAAGCTTACACTAAATGCAAGGCTCCTTGGTAAGAGTAATTTCACAAAGCCCTTTCTTTTCATTGGACAGAACTAGACTACAACTCAAAGTAATATTTTAGGGAGCATTTGTTCCTCAGAATTGTATGTTTTCTGTTTATTTTAGGAAGGAATAGTATCAAAATAGCATCTTTCAAAACTCTCATAAAAAAACAGTGTTCAAAGTTTATTTGCAATAGAAATCTAAACATAATATATTAAATTGAAAATGCCTCTTTTCTGTGATAGCCTTTGCAACTAAATAGTTTACTGGAGGAGCACATAGGTATAGAAAAATTAGAACACTTATTTTTAAATTTAAAATGTAATATTTTACAGTTATTGCAATATGATACTGAATTGTTTAAACTACAGTATAATAATTCATTCCTGCAGCATTCAGTGGCACTAGGCCTTTGGCCTCTTGCCTAACAATACACTAGACAAGAATTATTACATTGTAATTCACACTCTGTCATGCCTTATTGCTTAATTAAAGCACAACCCTTCATGACATGACAAGCAATTTGACTGTTACCATAATAGATTATTATCCCACCTAACTTATTTTAGTTTTACAAACCATTCTCCTTTTTTTTTTTTTTTTTTTTTATTT
>VXAZ01008004.1:127474-225054 GCA_013399875.1 Gymnorhina tibicen
CTTTTTTTTTTTTTTTTAATTACATGCACCAAGAATTATCAGAACAAATACACAGATGTTTCTTTATCTGTAAAGTGTGAATAGTTTTAGGAAGAACAGCTAATAACACAAGGTTGTGTTTTTTATTAGAACTATTCCTTGAGTAAACTTAGGCACTTTTTTCTTTTCTTCATTTTACTTTGGGAATTAAATTCCACAAAGCTTTGTAAAACTATTAAGATTCAAGTCTCAGATTAGGTGGCTGCCTATATTTTATTGTTGAGCTTAGCTACCTAAATGATAAAGTTATACTATTTTGGTGAATTCTAATGTGATACTAAAACAACAATGAGGCTGAGGTTACAATGTCTTTCAAATTCCAGGCAAGGAAGTTGCCAGTTTAATTTTGTTGCAATACAGCAGCTAGCTACTCTGTGTTGACCATTATGTAATACTTAAAACATATTTTTCAGATATAATTCTTCGAATCACTCTTAGTAAGAGCTCTCCCTTTTGGTGTTTCTTGGACTGAAACTTTGTAATATAGAAAAGGTAACCCGTTGTTATTAAAACACATCTGATTATAACTAAGAATTGACTAGGTAAAATTCTACTTTTGTAAAAAGTCAATTACAAAACCCACTGACTTAAACAAAACATTATTCCATGAGACGAAATGGAAAAATATGTCAATAGCTGTGAAAACACTTTGATATTCCAGCTTGCATTCAAAATATTTTAGTTAATATTACATATTTTGTTAATGCCTTCACATTTGCAATACAACACAGCCATTTGGCTATGAATAATCCTTTGGTTTTGGCAACTACCAATTCAAAATTAAAATATGTAAACATGGAACTCTGAAGTTTTGTGTGAACAAAACCCTGGATTTATTGAGAAGACATACAGACAATGCATAAAACATGCATTCAAAACAATTTTAGCATGGAAATTATATATACCATACCTAACAGATGTCCTACCAGTTTCATATAATATCAAGGTGCAATTTAATGAGATTCCACTGAACTCTGTATGTCTTCAAGGTGACTGGGTTGTCCCTGGAACTCTCTCTGCTATAAGTATAAAATGTCTATAATGTGACTGTGATATAACTGAAACAGCTGCACTCTTTGATCATATGCTGGCAGTTTATGTACAGATGCAGAATGTGTAATAAGGGCAGACTTATATTAACTTGATTGATGTTCTGTTATTTTACTGGTTCCAAAAGCCAAAGGAGACTAGGCTCCACCATGTTACCCTCAGACTAATTTATTGTCAAAATGAAATACCTATTATTAATGTCTAATTGATTACCAAAAGCAAGAGGCATACATTGTCCTCAGTTGATCTGACATTTGCTATGATCTTTAAAGCTGCCGTTATAGCTAGAACTATTATTTTGAATTAGCACAAAATACATTTTAACTACAGTTTAAAACCACTGCCAACACTCTGAATGTATGCATATGTTTCCTGTTAATAGCTATTTCTACATATATCCAGTCCAGTGAAACTTACAGTGAGCTTTTACCATTTCTTAAGTATAAAAATACACAAATTCTGAAGGTGTGATAATAAAGTTAGACCTTGACATGCTAGTGGCTGTATTATGTTGTACAAAAGCATCTTTATTCTCCTTAACAAGTTAAAACATGTTTTGGTTCTACCAAAATTTTTTAAACTATTCATCTTTCTCAAAAGTAGCCCAATTAGAGAGGAAACAACTCGCACTCTAATTTGGCTACTTTGACAAAGTTGAATTGCGTGTCCACCAATTAAGAAAAAAATTTACTTAAAACCTAGATATTTTGCCTCTAAGCATGCAATATGGAAATCGCAGTAATGTTATAAATTATAGGTAAATATAAAAATTTGCAATGGGTTTCTTTGGACAAAGAGTTATTTCACAAAGAGGATGAAACTAGCATTCCCATAGAAGATCTACTAATAGTTTTGCACTAATCCTAGGAGTATAAACTTATTCTAGATATAAAGTGCATTTAGAATAGCCACTTTTCTAATAATTTATTTTTTACTTTCCACTTCTTTTCTCTAGCCTCCATTTATATCTCTGTACTCTTAACTCTAAATTTAAGTTTCACTTTGTGCTTATATTTTTATTGGAAGAAATAAAAAGGCCTGGACTCTTAAGTCATTCTGCACCCATATTCCCAGTTTGCCTCCTTCTGTAATCTTGCACAGAAAATAGATATTTTCAGAACCTTGCTGGGCACAAAAGGGATGTTGCAGAATTATTGTACTGCTTTGATGGGATGGCTCTCTCTCCAGGACCTCCCTTATGTAATCACTGCTTTAGTTTTCTTTGCAATCCCTTTCTCTATAGCCTTTATGCTGCAGTTGAGGGGTAAAATGTCTCAGAAGTTAGAGAGCCTGGCATTCACAATATGTATGTTAACATTTTTTCCCATGGATCTGTTCATCTGGACACAAACAGCTAGATCTGTTTCTATTCCAGTTTTAAGCATATGTCAGTAAGCATTTATACTTTAATCTTCTTCAGTATGGATATTCCCCAAGAAAGTGTAATTCCTCTAGCCCTCAAACTTAACCCCTCTGATTAAACTCCTGACTTGTTTTTAGAATCCTAAAAGATTCTGAAATATGTTCAATTTTTTTTCCCCACACCTTGAATGCTTCCCATTTCTAGAAATGAGGAGAGATACCAGGTAAATCTAAAATATAGACATTGAAACAGAACAGATTTCTTCCATGAAAGTCTGATGCTTATTTCATGACCTTCATTTTCACTGATGTTTGTTATAAGACACCAGAAATTAAAGTTATAAATAAGGAGTAAATAAGCTAAAGTATTCTAGGTTATCCAGTCAAAAAAACATGGTCAGAAAAGTTTTCTGAGACTGAATATCTTCCTATTGTACCCTGGATTACTTTTCAAAACACAGATAAATCTTTATGTAGGCATATGTTTGGCCTCCTTTCCATTTTTTTTCCCTTGGCTGCTTCTTGTACTTCCTAAATACCATTTGCAGTGCAATTGTTCTGCCAAATATCTCTGATACATTCTAGCACCCTTTATTCCTCTCAATCTACCATGTTCTTATCAGTACGTTTTTGTGGACTTCGGCTCAGATTAGAATACTGGACTTTATTCAATGACTTCATCTTAACTGACTCCAGAAAAATAGGCAGTTAAATTAAAATCACAAAGTGTATTATTGAAGTATTAAATGGAATCCTAGAAAGGAAGAAATGCTTTACAAAGATTATAAAATCTCTGATACTGACTGTGGGTCAAAATTAAGAGAACATTTCCAGATAAGCCACTAATCACCTATTGAAATATCTGAGATTAATACCACAGAACTTCTGTTCAGAAAGTATATATTGCTATGCAACACTATTTGTGATGCAAAGCATTGCCCGCTGACTTATTAGGCATTCTTGTTTTTTAATATTAAATACTGTGCCATTATTCAACTGTATATCACAACTAAAAATCTAATTTTCATAGTAAAACAAATCTTACATCTAAAATCTGAAGAGTTGAGTCCTACAGTTAAAGATGTTCCACTGTTCTGCGAGATTTCCCCTTCCTGCCCCCCCACCCCGCCCTCAGGAGAATATAGATGGCTGAAAAAGAACTGTTCTTATGCTCATCTGTTCTCCTACCTTTTCTGATGAGTTGGCTGCAGAAAAGGGTATAAATGGAAAACTCAATTAGTGCAATTTTTGTATGCTTGGATGTCAATCATTACTGTTGAGAGGTGGGACTTTCAGGATCTCTGTGCATTAATTAAGAGCTCATCTCAGAAGAGCAGTCATTACACCTAAGGACCAAAAATAAGTTTTAATTAGAGTCTAGAAGACAGTGTGCCATCTACTTATAAAACTAGTTCTTTAGTTAAAAATGAACAGCTATGGGACATTATTAGTAACAATGCAAAAGGCATAAATCTACTGCTTGCCTCACAGAATGCAGAAGTGTTGTTGTGTATGTAGGTCTGCCTGGAAAACGGGACAAGTTCGGTAATACCATGAGGACACCACTCAGATATCAGCCAGGCTGTATGAATACCAACATGATTATTAGACCCTCATGAAATTCCTGGTGCTAGGCTGGTGTCGAGGGAAGGCTGTTACATACCTGAAGTCAGACTGGGTTTCTCTCTCATAGCCCAGCCCGTCTCTGACTGCACGCGCAATAGGCAAACTCAGCAAAGGGGGCAAGTGGGCATGCACAATGCATCAGGGTCATCCACCGACTGACACAATGTGTAGGCAGCTTTTGGCTGGCCTGAGACACGGCAGGGCTCAAGAGAGGTCAGAAACTAGCTGGGCTAACTGGTGTCAGCTGCCCAAGAGACCTTTCCTTGTGGCATGACTTATCTGAGGACAATCAAATATTCTGCCTAGGATTCTCTAAGGAAATAAAGCATAAATAATTGATTATATAATTTATAAATTAAAGGTGGGAAAACAAATTTTAAAAGCTGGTCTGGAAAAAAACATGTCAGTTAATAACTCAAGCATGGAAAAGGCTAAAACTTAGAGATGAATTAAGCTTACATTCCAGAGAACAAGAAAAACCTTGTTTGTCTATGGCTGAAATAAGAAATATAATGTACTAAAAAAAAACCAAACCAAAATCGCACTCAAGTTGGTCTAGGAAGGATGATACAAGACAAAAAAATCAAGGTCCAATTTGAAAATAAAGAAGAAAAAACAGTTATAAAAATGTCATAAAAATTCTGTGTTATAAATATTGTAGTTTCTTGGAGGACAAAAGTTAACATATACTTAAAATGAGATAAGTAATAATAATTATAAATGTTATTGCAAAGAAAAAGAGAAGAATGGGAAGGCATGTCAAAAGGAGAATAAGATTTACTATGCAGCCAGGAACAGTAGAACAAGTGTTATGACCTTCTTCATTGCTATTATATTTCATGGTCTTTTACTAAACTATCTGTAAATACATTTAAGAGACAGATATTTTTCTGAAACACTTGTTTGAGAAACACATGCTATAAATTTCCAATCTAATCTATATGCCTGAGCAGTAACGAAAAACAGCACCGAATTTAACAACAAAAAAAGCTGCAGCTGTTGCTGGTAGATTGTTTAAATTGTTTTATTCTAAATAGCAGTGAGTGATGAAAGCAACATTATAGCAAGGGAGAAATCTGTCTTTTAAAGACATTTAGAAAAATGCAGACAATAATTTATGCTAATGTCGTTCAGAAAATTTATATTAATGCCATTAATAAATATTTTAATATTTCATACCAAAATGCTTTCTTGTAAATTTTTGCAGCCAAGAATTGCTTTCTACAGAATTGGCACAGGAACACCCTCTAGGATGTACTGACTTCGAATATTACTGTATTTACTAGTGGATTTCTGCAGGCTGCTTCATCTTATCAGATATGCTGGCAGTACACACCAATACACTCTTAAGAACGTTGATACTGAAACTTGCTAGTTACAAGCTCAACTTTCATTCTGCAAAACAGACTAGATGCTACTGCTATGGATATATGCATATTACAAAATCTGGTATTTACTCCTCTGTAGGTCCAAGTTATTTTTCACATGATAACAGATTTCAGGAAAGGCCATATTTAATATTGGCTGGCACCATGGGTAGGTTGTTGTAAATGAAAAGAAAAAGGAATTTACCCAGGCCTTGTCACTTGTATTCTCTGAAGTAAATAAAAGTACTGCGTCTTGCTACCTGGGGTTTCTTATAAGTAACATGTAACACATTTCTCGTCAGCTGCTTCTCTTGATTAAGAAGAAGGAAGAGATAATAGATACACTAAACTCCAGAACAGACAGAGAACCTTTGTTCCTCTGAACAATTATATCAATTTTTATAATGGTTTAATTTGTTGTTATTCACAAGGGACAATGCCAAGAGCTGAAGCACAGGACTGCTAGCAAAGTACAGACTGCATGTTAGCAGCATGGTGCCTTCTCAGTCCTTCATGTTTCCTAGTTGGCCTCTTCTGAACTCATACTCCAATACGCTGTTTTGGAAGCCAGCCATAAAAGAGGCTAACTCAGACAATAAAATCTGGGTGATCTACTGAACTGTGACTGAGATTTGTGACCTGCCTTAAACTGAATCAGATTCAACTACAAGGCTTCTTACAAGCAGCTCTCACCAAGAGCCTGGCAGAATGTCAACACGGTTTTACTAAATATTTGACACAAAACTTGCTGAGAACCACACGGTATCATGTATTGTCATGAAAGTAACTTAAAGCTGGATTAATTCAGAAGGAAAGAATAATAAAAAAATAGCAATTAGAAAATTTTTCTTACAGTGAGGGATGTTTTATAGCAATTAAATTACATCGAACAGAAAACCAAAAAGAGGAGAAGTAGTAAAATTATTTCAGGCACCCTCCTGGCCAAATTTGAACCCTTCATTGAAATTTGAAAGTTTGATACCTTGTCCAAAATTTCCTCTTTGTGGCAACAAAGAAAAGAAAAGGCACTTCCAGATATCAAACCAGACTTAGAAGAGCTTCGATCTTACACTTACTGTCCTGAGAGTGTTGAGCACCAAGCTTCTAACTTGGACATGTTGGGCAGTACTTGTATTTACTTAATCTACATCCTAGAGTTTGATTTTCAGAGGTGCATAATAAATAAATTTCAATGCAGCTTTGAACATTCATCTGCACATTTAGATGCTATTGGAGATATGGGCAGGGATTTCCCAACTTCTCTAACACTAGCCAAATGCTGATGGCAGTACTATGCAGAGGTCCTTATTCCTATTGATCAGTGCCTTTCCTGCTGCCTACCACAAAATTAATAACACAAAAAAGTACAAATATTTTCCTATTTATACTGAATTGTATTTATTGTCTCTCATATGGTTAATACCTTAGTCTTTTGGGGAAAAAAAAAACCTTATCTTGCTTTAACATTTTTATTTTTCTTTTCTCAAGAAGAGACCAGAACAATGAAAAAAATCGATTGATTTGTCACCATAGATGTGTTCTTTCCTCCAGTTAAACTAACATTTTAAGAAAATTTCTGAGTCTCCTATAAAAAATAAACTTCAGTTTGTGATCAGAGCCAAGAAGCCTGCAGCACACATACTTAGCTTTCAATATAGAAATACACTGTGGGGTGTATTGTGGGGAACTTGAGGACTACAGCTTATTATTTGTTAACTGATGAAACATCTGATTATTCTTGAAAAATAATAAGAATCTGAAATTCAAGATGAATATCAATGTGCTCACACAAGGGGTGGAGATAAGCCAATAAACATAATATGTAGCTTTTAACCCCACATAACATTTCTTATCTTCAGTAGTTTCTGCTGAAATTGTAGTAACAACAGAAAAAATATTTATGCAAGAACTATACAGAAGCATGTAATAAGACACTGGAAAACATAAAAGTATAAAGAAAAATCAATTAAAATTTAACTGAAATGTAGAAGTAGCAAAACAAGCAGAGAGCAATTTCTCCATGGCCAGCACTGTCAAGGCCTCTTGCCAAAATCCATTCATTTATCATACAGCATTGGAGTCACTTTGAAAATGATTCCATTGTAGTCAGCAACACCCAAATTGCAAATGGAAGTTATTAATCAGACAACAGTACCACAATGTTTTCTACTGTCAAGACAACAACCACTGCTGACTAATGAATAAGAGAAGAGTTTGCTTTAAATTAAGATACACCTGTGTGTGATAGCTTGGGTTTCAGCACTTTCCTGCCTCGTTTTGGTACCAAATTAAGCTTTTTATTTGTTAACTTTTTCTTAACTTTCCTTATCTCAATTTCTGTGTTACTTTGCAGGATCACATCAGAAAATAGACAAATTATATCAAGATTTTTCTTTTCTTCATTATCGGTTGAGAAATTTTTGATTGTTTTTCACTATATTCCTTGCAGAGTTAAAAATTGAAGAACTTAAAAACATTATGGTCTTTTTCTTATATTATTATATCATTATAATATAAAAATGTTTATTAATTTTGAGGGACAAAGGAGGCAATATTTTAAAAATACTTTGTGTTCTTCAATGGGGCTGGCTGATATTACAGCTTGTTGGATAAAACTTTGCTAGAAAAAAAATCATCATAGATAAAATATAATATGGAAATTCCAAGAGTTAATAAGACAAGAGTAGAACAACTACTAATTGCAAAATTTCTGGCTGATTTCAGCTTGATTAACAGGTTTCTTTCACTTGTTGGAATTTTATGATCAAGAAAGGTATTAAAACGTTAACAAAAATCTCATAGAAAGGAAGGGATTAAGGCAGTATTGGAAAAATGATGCAAGAGAGATACTGAGAATGAAACATGGCTGTGTAGAAACAACTGAGACCACCTAGTTCCAACCATGGGCAGGGACACCTTGTTGGCACCTCTACCAGTTAGAGAATAAGTTATGATCTGAAATGTATTTCCAGAAACCTCCTGGATTGCTAATGCTCTGTTGCGCTGTCCCTTTAGCAGATATTGGGGTAGTTGAAGCGCCCCATGAGAACCAGGTTTTTTGAACATAGGACTGTTCCTATCTGTCCGTAAAGCACCTCATAAGCATGGTCTTCCTGGTCAGGTGGCCTGTAGCAGACCCCCAATATAATGTCACCTGTCCCTGTGCTCCCTTTATCCTGACCTGGAAGCTTTTGACTGACTCCTCATCCATCCCCAGGCAGAGCTCCATGTACTCCAGCTGGTCATTGACAGAGAGGGCAACACCATCAACTCCTGGTCTCCCATATCCGTTCTTCCTAAAGCGCCTATATCCTTCATTCCAGCCACAGAAGCCATCCCACCACATTTCTGTGATGCCAGTAAGATCATACCCCTACAGACATGCACACGTCTAAATCCTTGTCTATTACCCATGCTACACGCGCTTCCATAGAGGCATTTAAATTGTGCCCCCAAAGAAGCTGACTTGCTGGAGCAGCTGGAATTCCTTTGTGCTACTCTTCAGGTGCTCTCCTGCTGATCTGTGATACCTGTGCAGGCTTCTGGGCATCTATTGCTGGCACTGGCATCAAACTGGTAGGAGTGGAATGGATTAAAACTCCCTTTCCCCGGAAAGTTTCATTTAAAGTCTTCATCATCTTGTCAAATGTATGAATGAAGATGCAGTTCTCTTCCTCTGACAGATGGGCTCCATCAGCCCCCAGCAGACCAGGTTTCTCAAAGTGAATCCCATGGTGTAACAGACCCCTGGCTGTGTCACCAGGCCTGTAACCATTTGTCAATTCACTGGAGTCAGCTAGACCTTTCAAACCCCTCTCCTCTGACCAGCAGGATTGGTGAAAAAACTACCTGTGCTCCAGAGTCCCTTACTGCTGCTTCCAGGACTCTGTAATCCTTCTTGATACTCCTCAGACCGCTCCTGGCTGTACCACTGGTGCCCACGTGAAACAACAGCAGTGGATAGTAGCCAGGAGGCAGTATAAGGCTTTACAGTCTCTCGGTGACATCCCAGATATGAGCTGCAGGGGAGCAGCACACCTCTCTAGAGACCACTTTAGGTTGCCAAATGGGTGCCTCCATAGCTCTCAGAAGAGTCACCTGCTATTTGCTACCTGTAGCCTCTTCTTAGTTGCAGTGGTTGTTGCACAGGGAGCAGACTGGACTGCATTACTCAGCCCCAGCAGCTCTCCTGAGGTGATGGGTCTTTCCTCTTCAGTTTGCAGAGCAGTGAACAGGTTCTGTAAGGGCACCTCAGGCTTCAAGGAAGAGTCTTTCTCCTGCTGGTCCTCGCCATTGCAAGCTTCCATTCTTATGTATTACTGGCCCCCTTCCTACTGTGTGTGTGCTGCTGGGGGGAAGCTTTCAGCTGTTTGGCTGCAGGCTCTGGGTTCACTGCAGACTGTACTTGGAAACAGCTATTTAACTCCTTCTCAGCTTCCCTGATGTTATATAGCCTTATCACCACCTCCTGCAGCTCAGCCACCTGCATGTTCCACTGACCTGGGCAAGAGAACCTATTGTGATCAACCTTTCCTACACTTGTGATGTGTTTCTGCAGGGAATGGATAACACATGACTTTATAGGGAGATACTCTTTGTAACTCTAATCTTTGTCACAAAAACTTACAGAAATGTGTCACTGAGACAAAATCAAAATTTACAGTTGGGCTCACCAGGTTCACCCTATCAGAAAAGGGAGCAGTGTCCTAGTATTAAGACTTAGAACAGTAAAATAAAAGAACAAATGGTGGCATATTCTTTCTGAAGAAAACACTTGTAAAGGTTGTATTAAGGATGAATAAGGCAGGGATTGACATGAAACTGGAGCAAGAATTTGAGAGCATAGCTTCAGTCTGAAGTTAGGTCAACTGCCATATTCAATCCTGCCAAAGTGTTGGTAAGGTTTGTCGCTTGAAATAGAAGCCTGCAAGACAGACCAGGGAAGAGACCACAGGTGCAGCTTGCCCCTGTACTGTCATAACAATAAATAAGGTTATCTGTCATGATCAAGCCATCCGGAGAAGTCCTTTATACTGTACTGAATAGATGTTATACATTTATTTAAGGTTACAAAGAGTGCTTAAAATAGCACTGATTTGCTAAGAAGTAGTCTGTGTCCTATAATTAAAGGCAGTATCACTGTAAATGTGCAGGCAAAAATTGTAGGCAGAATTTTAGGGGCAGTTTGGTACTAATGATTTATAAGTGATGATACACAACTTTTGAAAAGAAAAACAGATGACTATTCAAAATGCTATATACTGCAGCAGTCTAGCACTGAAAGCAGTGATCCAGCCATCAGTGTCTGGGTATTTATTTCTTTTTAGAGGAGTTATTTATAACAGGCCAGTTCCATCATCATATATCAACAAGTCATATTGTAAGAAAAATTATCTACCCTACAAGTAACAAATTCACGAAACCCAACAAAAAAATCTATCTTTTTCTTGCTGGTAAGGTATACACTCAACCTTGCAATTAAGGGTATATATGGGAATCCAGCTGATCATGGGATTATCTATGGGACAAAATAAATTACAGCTAAAAGTACAGGATCTGGATGGAGCTGTAGCCTTGCTCTACCCTTCCCCTTCTGCTGTAGGCCACAAAAGCTATATTAAAGGACTTTTTTTTTTCAGAAATCTGAATGATCATTACACTTGCTTTTCTACTGCTATCTCTTTAATATAGTGCACCCTTGCCATACTCCCTAAATGTCATAATAAGAAAATAAACGACAGGTATAGTTCCTTTTCTGAGAAGCAGGCAGATAGATTGAGAAATAATATGTACTAGGCTAGTAGTCTACAGCATATGCAAGTGAAACCAGCACTGAAATTAATTCCAGTTCCTTTGTTTTCTCCCTTATGACCTCTCTGCTGACAGACTCAAAATCCCCTCAAGTTCACATATATAGAATATGAGGGACCACAACACATTTTTTACTCTGAGAAAAATCTGCCTGTTTTCTGTTCTCCACATTAAGTCCATTTCACTGCAAAAAGCTCCTGTATCAGCACTTCTGTCTACAATCATAAGGTTGCTGCAGCCTCCACTAAAAACTTTTAAAAAGTAGATTTTTCTCTCTTTCTGTGGCTATCTGTTCTTTCCCCAATAAACTTGGCGCATTTCTCCAACACCATCTTTTTGTGGGCTGTAACATATGGGGCTTAATGACATAGCATCAGAATTCAATTTTTAGCCTACCCTCTCCTGCTCTGCTTCACAAAATAAAGGTGACTCTGCTGCCTACCTTCAGTGACCCTCACAGACAAAAAGAGCACCTTGTCAGAGATCATTTTCTAACAGATGAGCAAACCTTCAAAACAAATATGATGTCTTCAAACATAAACACAAATCACCCCTTAGATTTAAGCATGCTTAACAGCTTACCTGACCAAAGACATTAAACCTGAAAGGTTCCCTGGCTTTACAATCAGGAAGAAGATCAAGTAAGGCCACCACAGCTTTTCTGTGTTACTATTTAGCACCTCTGAATCAATTCACCAGCTGCTGGAGTACTGCTTAAACAACAATAAATCAGAGAAGAGCAGCAAATTAGCACTTCCCCCCTTGGGCTGGCTGGCTGTTACTTTAAGGGGAGGAAAGTAAAGGCCTCATTAAAGTTGTTTTCTTCACCAAGAAAAGCAAGTCAGGGTAGGGTAATACCCTTAGATTGTTTACAGATAGCAAAAGAAAAAAAGAATCCCCAGACTTAGCAATAGGGCCATTTACTGCAATGTAATGATCCCTCTCTGGATCACTGGGAGGTTGGGGAAGATGTGAGCAACTCTTTCTGATGCTCACCAGCTGATTTAACTTGAAGAAAGAATGAACCTGCACCTAGGAGATCTAGGTGCAGGTTTCAAGCTGTAATTCAGGGTTTCAGGTCTCTTTGTGTCCATGGGAGTGTGTGCCCATCTCCCTTTCTGGGCCACATCCATCTCTCATGCATCCTCTTTCTCGAATCTATGAAAATTCTACCCTTTTTCTCTATTTTATTTTTTTTGCTTTGTTTTGTTGCTTTCGTTTATTTGTTTTCTTGTTGGTTTTTATTTTTATTTGGTTGTGGGGTTTTTTGTTTGTTTTGGTTTTTTTGGTTGTTGCTAGTGGTAGTTTTTTCTTTCGTTTTGCTTTTTATCCATTTTTACCTGAACATTGAAAATGAGGAAAAATTATTAATTTTCATAATGTGTAGAGCTGTACACACCACTTTTACTGACAGTTTTTATAATTAGTCTAGACAATGCTAATTAAATCCCCTTTGATTTTTAAAAATACCTTTATTGAAATACTTTGCTAGAATTAAGTTTAGGTTGAGTTTCCCTCCCCGCCCCCATCTGCTTGAACTGAGTACTGAAGGAACTTGAAGACATTGGCACACCACTTTCCAGCAGTACTGTGCTCTTCTCTGGCTGCCGAAGTATTCTTTAGCAAAACACAACATGTTCCTTGTGGTGGAAAGCTGAAACATTTGAGTAAAGTTGTTGTTTTACTTTATTGTCTACTCATGAACATTAATGCCACAAGGTTTGGCAGTAGTATTTTGCTGGTAAACTAGTAGCAAACGTAATGCTTTTAAAATTTGTTTAAAATTTCCTTCAAACCGTAAGTATTCTTTGTTTATTTCCTATTGTTCAACATGGTCACTGCCCAAAGTGGCACATTGTTAACTATATGTCTTTGAAGCATCAGCACTTAGTGGGAAAGATTTTCCTGAAGGCTTGGAAAAGTAGAAAAAATTGTCATCAACCTGAGTTTGCAAAAGTGTTCAAGCTGAACCTGGCAGTCATTTTTATAGTGGTAACCTGGTTGCTGAGAGTCAAGTACCACACCTCTGGTTCAGAGGCTACCCCAGCTTTATGAATCATGATTAAGGACCACATCACTCCAATTGCTGTTGCAAAGCAATCATGTGGATAGAAGATATTCACTAGAAAGTCAGTGTTTCTTTTCTGTATGCTGTTTCTGTATAGACCTCTGTGTCTAGACAATGCAGTAAAACATCTAGTTTACACTTCAGATTTAAATTAAAGGAATCTGAACAATGATGGTGAAACTGTCCTTTTAGCCAAGCAATGATCTGCAAAAGTATCTCCTTCTCATCATTAGAGACAAATTTGTAAACCATCTTATAAGAAAATTGAAATTAAAATAACCTCATAGGGTGGTGTTCAGTCTGACTAAAGCAGCATCCTTGTGCACTACAAGACTAATACAACATTCAGCTTTCTACTTGCATCAGTTAAAGGTGTAAAACAGTAGTAAAATAAAGAAACTATATCTTTGATTGCCTATGCCTTGTGGCTCGTAGCAAGTGTGATAATGTTTTTCTGTGTGCATGACACTGCTTCTGCTTACTGTGTGTAACTAAGGAAAGTGTTAACCATACTAAACTTTCTGTTGATAATTCTAACAGGCTGGCTTGATTTCTACTTTAAAATATCTCTGCACATATTTGTTATTACACTTCTCTTATTCAATCATTATCTAAGTCAACAGAGCGATCTTCATCAAGACAGCTTGTATTTATCACACTTCATGTACTTAAATTTTATGTCACCCTGTTAAGTAAAGTCCAAGGAAATTCTTGATTGATTCTGAAGTTAACCATATGGTTATCTAGCAAGTCAGCAGAAACTAAATTCATTACCAAAATCACTTTTATGTAATTATTATTAACCAGTATTGTTTTAATGCTCATTTTCTGTAGTCTTTGGCTGGGTTAAAATGGCAATGTTAATTTAGTGGTCACCATTTGTAATATAACCGAAGCCCACTAGTGTGTGAACAAATATTAAAACAGTTCAGAGAGCTTTTTTCTGACAGCTAGACTGAAATAAAGCATGTTATGACATTATGTAATTCTGTATCTTTTATTGAAACTCTAAGAAGTGAAATCAAGCTGTTCCTTATGTGCTGCCCCTTTCTACCAGAATAAGGGTAAGGGAAAAAAATAAACCTAATATTTTTCACAACAACACCTAACCACTTTCAAACACTTTTTTCTTTTGTAGGAACAGGAAAAGCTCAAACCAAAGTAAAAAAAAATTGCAAGGACTATTACTGCAGTTGTAAAAGCATACTCTGAGAAATGAGATTTTTCTTTCTTGGGCATCTGCATTTTGATATATTCCATATTTGCATGATCCTATACTGTTTTTTCCAAAGCTCTTCTGCCTCACTGAGCAAGGAATGTGCTCTGGGAATGAACGGGGATCACTTAGTGCAGGGTGCTGGTAGTTATTAGACTCCTCTCAGATTTCTGGCAGAATTTGCAAAATGTGTAATAAAGAAAGCAGATGCTATCAGAAGGACTTTTCCATTTATTAAACTTTTGCTGTGTAGAAATAGATTCTAGATCCTGTCATAGACTTCCTACAGGGTACTGCACATCCCCTAAAATGTATTTCTCAAAGTTGATACCAAGTGGTGCATTCCCTGTTTCTGGGTCCGTGGAGCTGGCTTGAAATATTTTTGTCCATTTAAAGAATGATGAAAATTCACAACATCAAACATTTCCGTGGTTGTAATATTAAGCTGTGTCATGAACATAGGAAGACCTACACAATTCTGATTTTCTGCGCAAATAGGGCTCAGCATCTTAAATTGTGTACTCAGATCATTGGATTCTTTTACTTTAGTCCCTATGCCTGTTTGACACAGAATTTTAGGCATAGCCTCGTTACAAAGTAACTTCCTGGACTTCTGACTCTTGCTGAAGTTTTTAACTCCAAGCTAGGCACTCAAAATTCTCAAATGAGTATTTTTATCTGTGAGGTAGCTAAAAGGGAAGCATGCTACTTTTCACTAGCTTGCATATGGATAGACAGACTCAAGACTGACCTGTAGATCAAGATGGAGCGTATGTGCTGCCAGCAAGAGTACAAGAGCATGATGTTGGTACTGAAATGTCAAGCTCTTATGAGGCCAGTTTCCTGTGCAATGCCATCAGAATCACAGTAGTGGTGACAAGAGCACATTCATAAAACCGTAGTGGACTTGAGAACTGTTAAGCACTGCATTTTCTGGAGTAAGTGTGAATAATCTCTACCAGGATTCCTTGTAAATCATTCATTTTGCTTCTGAGTCTTTGACCCAGCCCCATCCATCTGCTCCAGCTCCTGGGACAATTATAGATAATTATCTCCTGCCCCACAGGTGGGGTTTGAAATGAAGTTGATAGTAATGTGTGAAACTCATATAATAGTGATAAGTATCAGACAAAAGCTCAGAGGGTAACAACTGTATAGCCCAAAATGCCTTGGACCACTCTTTGTGCCAGGGTGACTGAAAGAGCTGTTTGGTCATCCCAGCCTGCTCCTGTGGTCTGAATAAGGGACGATCTGGAAAAAAGAAGGAATCATGTAGCTGAAGATTGTAGCATATAAAAACCACCTAGTTGAAATTTACATGGCCTAATTTAATTTTAGTATTTGTAAATCCTGATCACTTGATTTTGGAACTTTGAAGTTTTATTGTTTTAGCTGCTTTCACTCTGCTGAAAACTCTGTACGTAGTTCTACATGTTCCAGCTCTCATTAAACATACGCAAGAAAGAAGAAAGAAAGAGGAAATCCCCTACCCTTCCTATGTTCAGAAAAGCTGCACAAGAGCAAAAAAAAAAAAATATTATCTTTGAGAATTGGTGGTGGTGCTTTATCAGTCAAACACCTACAGGTTTTTAGTCACTAGTCAATGTAGTTCAAACCCATTATATGTCAGGTCCCACTTGAGTTGATATGCTTACTGAGTTGTACAGCATCTGGTTGGCATCACTGAATAAAACTGGATGTCATGAAGATTTGAGAGTTATTTGATGGTCAAAATTCTGATATAATATTTTTTAAAGAGACATAACACTTCAGGGCTTTGAAAGCAACTTGTAAAATTGGCTAAAAATTAATAAGAAATCAAAGTTCTGTCAGGTTTCTCTGCTTGCTCTGCATACCACCAGGATGTCAAGGCGTGATGAATATATGCAATATTGCCCTTGCAAAGGAGAGTTCAAAACACATTGGACAGCACTGCTTATATTCAAAGCTCACACTGCAGAGGGGTTTTTGTATTGGATGTTGTCTCGGTTTAAGACAAATTTAGGAGGAAACGTCCTGAAATGAACGTCTCCTCTAAAGAAAAGGCAGGTTTTGGCACTCCCTCCCCCACCGATAGAGAAGCAATTTCTTGGACGAAAGTGAAAAAACCTATATATTTAACAAACAAAGTGCCTGCAGGGCCAGGGAAGAAAAAAAACCCAAAAAAACCCCTGTTAAAGATATTACAACTCCTTGATGCAGAGGAAGCTGGTGGATTTAGAATTCCTTCTGTAGCTGGCTCGGCCCCTCCCAAGGTCTGAGGCTGGGATGCGCATCCCGCAGCCTCCCTGCTGGTCCACGGGGTCTGATGACCTGGTTCTTGGATCACAGCTAGGCCAAACAGTGCCAGAAGAAGAAGAAGTTACCGGAGGATTTTGGTGTGCTGATACGCAGTCCTGGGAAAAAACTTCTTGCCTCAGCTAACAGGCTGGTTAAAAGCAGGAATTCACTCTCTCAGCTCTGCACATGGGGGAGTGTGTGTGAGCTTGAACACAAACCACGCTGAGGAATTTTCCCAGCTTCCCCCCTCCCAGCTTTCCTCGGACCCAGCTTAAAGCTGCAGGACCCATTTCTGGGCATAAAGCAGACGATAGGGGAATACAGTATTATCATAAAATCACCCCAAGACAGATGTTCTGGCTGCATTGGCTGTCATGAAAACAGGAGGTTACTCACAGACACTTCATTCTTCATTATGGATTCTGACTCTTATAATATTTAATCTGCAATTAAATGTATTTAATTTATCAAAGACCAAATTTATTTACAAAAAAACCATTTTTATAGCCATTATAAATTCTTTTAAGTATGTTCAGTCACTTTTGCAAGAATAACTACTTTAGTATTGTCTACCTAATTTCTAAGTGATATACACAGCAGGACAATCTGTTGTACAGCAGCAGCTAAGGTGATATTCTTCCTGCCTTTTGTAATTATTTGAGGTTTTTTAGGTTGTGCTGAGAAAGACTACAAGGATATTCACTGCAGAATGTTACAAGATGGAAAGGTACAGAATCAAAGACTTGCCTGCAGGCACCAGTGCCCCTTGTTACAGCAGTTCTTTTTACTTGCACAATTAGGATACTTGTTTGAGCCTGATAAGATTTCAGTGTATATCATAGTATTTCTATTTTATATTTATACCCTGTGACAGCACTATTCATATGGAATGCACAAGGCTAATTGGTTCATGTCCTAATACGAATAAGTTTGTTGATGTCTCTTGTGATAAACGGTTGTGCATTAAAATTTTCCCCTTACATAGGGGAAATAGATATATAGTTATAGTAATGAGAGAGGACATTGCTAGAATCTTATGGCATAGAAAGCATCTTATTTTCTTTAAGTGCCCTCTAAAGAAAAAAAATAATTTTAAGGTGAAAAGGGATGAGAGTGATAACATTGAACATATTCACATTAAGTTTAGACTTTCTCACCTTTGCAAAGCACGACATCTGCATACAATAAAATAAGACTTTGTTCTACATATAGTAGTTTTCAGTTATCTGAAAATACATGTTCTAGTAGCATGTTCAAAAAAAGAACATAACTGACACTAAGTTTCTGTTAAAAGAATTCTGTCAAGGTAAAGAAGAAAGGAAACTAAGGAAGCTGTACATCACTGGTATGTGGTGTAATTAGCTGTGGCAGGTCTTTAATTGTCATAGACAAGATGACAGAAGCTACTTATATCAGTTTTGTGGACTATTTATATACCAAAGTCATTATGACCCTTGAGCTTGTTTAAAAAAAAGTTAAATTTCATTAATGAATTCTCAATTTTTAGGCAGAAAGCGTATCCTAAAGCAATTTTGACCACAGTCTGTGACGCGTAAGTGAACTAAAGCTACCTAAAAGAAAGCTGAGAAATCCCTTTAGGAGAGGAAGCACCATACTAATGTAGAATAAGCTATGAAGGTACCTGTTTTTTTGCTTCTCTTGAGTGCAGGAGCTGTGATGGAAAAAGGGAGACTTCTACTGGAAAAAAAAACCAGCTGTGGTTCAAAAAGTAACTGGAAGTGGGAAAATGTTAAAGCAACTTACTATTGTTACTGTCTGATAGTTGCCTAAAATTGTTATTTTTCCAGGTAATGAATTTATGCAGATGGGCTTGGAATCTTTGGAAAGATGCAGTAAAAGCAATGTGTGAACATTAGAGGATGTCTAGTAAATATTCCTGAAGTTGGCTTTAAAGATTTTTAATTCTGCTTAAGTAGCTCATATGTACAACACGTATCTTTCTACTAAGAGACAGCCAGGATGCACACAAGAGACAAGGATAACACAAAAAGATGAGCTATTTTCTTTGAACCTCAGAGGCTGAGATGCAGAAAAGAATGAAGTGTTGGCAGGGAGAATGGGGTGACGCCAGGGAAAGGGAGGATCCAAACGCCGCTATCCTTTTTGGGCTACACACAGCTTCAATGAGAAACAAACCCTTGAAAAACAGATTCTACTATGGGAGAAAACAGAGGTGTGAACAAAAGTGAACTAAAAAAATGTGAAAAACTATGGAGGAACCAGAAACCAAGAAGTTGTAACTCCTGCAGATTTCAGAGATAGGATCTTTTATTGAGATAAAATCTTCATTACCTAAGGAGAGAATCTGAAAGCAATGCCACACACAGGGTGAATGTTCCAGAGTCTTTTGATCTGTCTTTTAGACACTTTTACAAAGAAAACTTTGATAGGCTTTTGATATCCTAGCCAAAGATGTTACCACAACCTCTGAAATAATGAAAACAATTTTATAATCTATAGTTTACAGAGATAAAAGCCATACAGTTTTTTACAGTAATATATTTGCACATATACTTACTTCTCAGATTATTCTTGTGCTTCTTAGATGTGATCCAGCAAGATAACCAACAAAATAATTATAAGAATGCTGGTGCCTGCATAAATTCCTATTTACTTAGAAGTCAGCAGGCAACCTCCAAATTCAAATTTACGCATCCCTGAACACATGATGTGTGTTGAGGGATCAGAATCAAATTAAAGCTCTAAGTCACAGTATCAGAAATGGCTATACAAGCCAAGGCTGTTTATCCACCAGAGTTAGGAAAGATGTATGTTAATAATCCAAAACTGAAAGAAACACTGAAAGAAAAAGATTTTGTTTTTTGGGGAAAAAAATTTTACATAATGTTATATTACTGGCTGATGGAAACCTACTTATTCTATAATGCTGATGTTTGTATACTGGTTTTATACTTCTACAGCTGTCTTTTTTACAGTCTTTAAATGAATAAAATAGTCTTTGCCACTACAGTACAGTAAAAGCTCCCTAAATCATTATAGCCCTCAGAGAAATCTGATAGAAAAAGTGGTTATGCAATTTCTGTTTTCCTTACAGTATAATTAAAGTAATTATTGTAGTTGTTACAGTAGTAAACCTTTTATAATTCCATAGCTGAAGTGAGATCTTGGATAAATAATAGCTATCTAGTGCACTGACTGGAGACATTATTTACTTTTACAAGCTATTGATTACCGTATAATTCACAAAACAAGCAGAACCACAAACTAGCTTACAAAGGACATTAATAAAGACTCTAAATAAATAATATGGCCAGGTACAGGTTCAGTGGGTAATTCTTTCATATAATACTATTAATGCATGTCCAAAAATGCATATGTAAACCATTTAATTTTTAAAAGAATCATTTTTATGCCAGTCCATGTCTGTTTTTCATTTTTGAATTGCCTAGGTAACTTCTCCCTCAATGCACTTCTTTGTATGTGTTTTTAACAACAAAAAGTAATTTCGTATGTACTTGTGTCAGAAAAATAATTTAAAAAATCTTCAGTTTGCTTTTTCTGAAATTACTTTATCTCTGCAGCTCACACAAACCTGATTGTTTTTCAATTAAGTGAACATGTCTTAGCATGAAACAAAACCCTATATGACTGCAGTGAAATGACTCATATTTTTAGAGACAAACCAAAGCATGAAGGTTTTCACTGTCTGGACATAACTTACAGAGCACTTGCCATTGACAGTCCATGATTCTAAGAGTTACCAAACTGGAAAAAAGAAAAGACTGCAGCATTTCCCTGGTCCTGGAGAACTGCTGCAAAAAACCAATTGATACAGCACTGGTAGGCCATTATACTCTAAAAAGCTTCAAATTCCACCTGGTAAATGAAAAAAGTGAGATGTTTCATAGAAGATCTTTTATCGTATTCAACTGAATTTTCCTGAAAATGAAAATGCCAGCTCTTCTTTGGGTTGCAGAGAGGTGGGAAAAAAAAGCCAATAAAAAAAGAATCAATACTTTTTCACTTTCCTTATAGAAATTATTTCTTATACTAAAATGTAATGCTTCTTACTAAAATCTTTGATTGTAGCATCTAATGAAAATAGAATATTGCCCATATTGTTCCCCTTTAAAACAAATGTAGCTATTAAAATTTAATAGACAAAATGTTTATTTGCTCTTTAGAAATTCTTGATGATGAGCATAACTATGTTCATTTTGAACAGGTGCTATTGAACAATTAAAAAAGAGATTTCTGCCTCTGAATTTCTAAATCAAAAACATAAGAACATATTAACTGTGAAATATCATTTTCCATCTACCATTTCTACCAACACTGTGCTCATCACTTCATTCTGCAGACCATACCCATAAACTTTCCTACTTAGAGTAAAGCAAATGGATTTTCTATTCACAGTGTGTTCAAAAACAGAAGTCCTGAGAGAAATTGCATAGTCTTCTGCAGTTGTTTTCTTTGAAAACTTAACCAGAAAAGGTTGTAGTCCAAGGATTTATTTTTCAGGTCCTTGACAATTCACTGCAAATTCTTTTATCTTTTTCTTTTTAAAGAATGTCAAGGAGTCTTATGTGTCTAAAAATGAGTTTTAGTTTGATCCAGTTACTTATAAACCTTAATTAATTTTAATTATTTTTATGATTTTTCTCTGCATTTATTAATTAGGAGAAGTGTAATAAACAAGATTGTATTTGTGTATTTATAACCTACCTTTCTTTTTCATGGCCATCAGCCTAGATAGGGTTGCAGCAGTACAACCAGTAAATTCAAAGCTAGGATTTCAGTTGTGCATTACAGAAGTTTCTGAATGGCATCTCTGACACTTTTATAGCACTAAGTACATGCAGCCACTTTGTTCCAGCTTGTGCAATTGCCAAGCTGTCTCTGCTGAATTTTTTTTTTTCTCTTTTATTATGGTTTTCTGAGAAAGATTTACCTTGTCAGGACAGAGGGACAACAAAAATACTGCAAAATACTGCACAAACGTAGTTCCTACTGAAACACGTGTATCTTCAAATACAAGCAGTTTGAGAGATCTATTTAATAAATTCTGAAGAAACAAATAAAATTTTCAATTATCCCTATCTTATTTAAATATCCACCTGGATGCAGTATCATTGCCATTCTGAAAACGTAAATTCCTTTCATGAACCCTCTTATTAAGCATTACAACTATGGCATGCATTTTCTGGCTGAGCACATATTTGACGCTTGGCACCCTCCAGATCTCCTTATATATAATCTCTTCACATGTCCATTTTATACCTCCCCAAAATCTCAGCACTATTTCTGTTTTAAAAATATTTCTTGGTAACTCCTCTCAGATAAAATCTACTTCTGTGGTCAGGGAACAATCCAGATAAAACTTTCCCTAAAGTGTCAGTTGAGTTCCACAGGCTTGGCAATGTTTTCACACACACCCTCTCCTGCATTCTAACCTAAAATTTCATCTGTACCATTAGAAGCTTTAAAAGTTACTCTCCAAAGTTAACCTATTATATACCCTCAAACTTCATCGTATTACAGGGATATCAATATGCAAGATTACTTACTAACAAGCAGCATTCTCTGATTGTTCAAGAAGGGGAAGCATGAAATGCAATTTTGATAGCGACAGCTGTACCTATGAAGGAGAAAAATCAGCACTGCAAAAATGAATCTACATCATTCATTACCGTATTACATCTCTTGTATAAGTCTTCTAAGGAAGGCTGATCATGAATCCTGCTTCCAAGAGTGGAAGAGCTGTGCGGTGAGAACATTGGAATGTTATCCTATAAGATGCTCCCAACCCTCTGCAAGTTACAGAAGGTTTTTTGAACCATAGAAAATTTGAGTATCTAAAGCAATCCACAGCAAGACGTTCCACGTAATATACAATCAATCTGCTATATTATACTAGCTAAAGGTACTACACTTTTGTAATTTGTCTTTGTATCTGCGAAAAAGTTCAGGTCTGCAGAACTGTATGCATGTATAAAGATATTTATAACTGCAAATAGCACACTGGACTGGGCTGATGTAGGCAGTCATATAATTGCTTCAGTTTAAATTAAGATGCCTGAAATTAGCCTTAGGAAATCTATGCCGGAGGCCGTTATGAAAGAAAACACTTTCTAGTTCACCTCCGACCTTCATTCTTCCACGTACCATAAAGCCCAAAGCAGTAAATGAATGGCATAACTATTCAGTCAGCTATTGCCTAGGTGCCCGTTGCATTTTTTTTAACCTCAACAACTTCTGAAGAACTAGCAGGTGAAAGTTGCCAGATATGTTCATAATGAAATACATAAAAAGAAAAAAAAAATCCAGACTCTCTGAACTCTTCTTGCCTTTCTCCTTTACACTACGTAAGATTATTGTTAATTCCTCTTAGAAACATGACGTTCTATTGAAAGCTGCTCATGCTGCTTGACCATAGGTTGAATACTGAAAACAGTTCATGCACAGCAGAGATAATGTTCGAGGCTGCAAAATATAAACCTTTAACACCCCACTCCTCCAAATAAAAGCAAATAGCAGACCCTTTGAATAAAACTGAATTTACCAGTTGCTGGAGAAGCCAAGAGACATATACTAGAAAGTACCTGAGAACCCGTTCTTGGTTTTTAGACAGTACTACCTTTCTTATTAAGTGGTGGAGAGAAATGTTGGCAGAGAATATTCTACTAGCAGATGGCACTTAAGTTGGAATTAAATACTGCAACAGTATCCCATTTGGACACTATTCAAGAATGAATGCTTCCATGCAAGAAATTACTTCGTAAACCAGGACTTCTTAGGCTGGAAAAGAGATGGCTGAGTGGGAATGTGGTAGAAGTTCATAGGCATGAATAGAAATTAATTGTCCAATGTCTTTTACACCAAAAAAATTAGGTGAGGGTTACTAAATGCAAAACAGGCACATCTGCATCTGGAAAGATGTATATTCTTTCATGGTCCAGTATTAGTAAAAGGACAGATTTTTCAGAAAATGAGACACTTAGGGGAACATAAACAAAATCTCCTCAAGTGAATATATTGTAAACATGCTTAGAAATGCCATATTGAGAAAACTGTGTTCTATGAAATTCAAGAAACCTATTTTATGTTTGAGTTACTAACATCAAGCAGTATTCTTGTGTCATAGCTCTATTACTTTAGATTTGTTTAATTCTATTGCCAATTCTGATTGCTCAGATTAAATTAGGCTCAAATCAGAAGTGGTATGCATCTGATCTATGTATGATCTGGTACAATCACTCACCATTTTCAAAGCAAATGATCACACTAGACATATGGACCCTATTTACCATTTAAATGAAGACTTTTCATAATAATTTATCACATTGGTTCTTCAGCAATGTTAAATATTTTTTCCATTCTCACATTATATGTTCTTTGAATTTGGCTTGTGCATTTTTGCATTGTCAATAGCTTTGCTTTATCTGAATTATTCTGTACTATTACCCCGAATAATCATGACTTGACTAAACTCTACAGAAACTTATATTTAAACATAAGAAGCCTGCAACTAATAATGGTGTTCCTCTGTGGCATTTCAAAAGACATGCAGGCACTTCCAGTCACCTTTGAAAACCACATTCTGAAAAAATTGTACTGCTGTAAATTCTTGTTTGCTACATATTTGAGATGTGATGTGAGTAGGTTTGAGTCCTGAATTCTGTTTGACTTTACATTAATTTATTTTCTGTAAGTCATAAGTTGAACCTATTTGAAAAAATGGTAAATAAAACACTTCCATAACCAGTTGTTCTGTGATGCAGGTGATCTAAAACATTCACACTAAAACTACAATTTACTTCACTGTTGTTTTTGCTCTCTGAACTTGCAGGTCAGTAAGATCAAGATTTTGCACAAGTACAGGAATGCAATCCTATTTCATAAGGAGCAATCAAACTCTGCCTTTTTCTAAGGAACACCAGAACAAGTTCTAAAAACTCCATCAGTTTAATTTTTGTGACAGAAAAGAATCTGTCCAAGTTTTGAACAAAATTGCATCTTTGGGCCATGAGACAAACATGTAAGAATCTCTTTCTCTGGAGTTCCATTGGTGCGTTTCTAAAACCTCTCAGTTTTCACTGAAGTTTACAAGGTGCAGATAGAAATGAAGATAAATTTATCCTAAAAATTTCAGAGTACAGAGAAGACTCATGAAATAATTTCTGAGATGTGGAAAAGGTATTAATTAAATAAATACTAAATAATGATTAACTAAAAGTATAAAACTGTTAACTTAATGAAAAATTTATTCAATATAGTCATAAGCAAACTTACATGAGAACACATTTCCTACCACACATGCAAATGTTTAATTTGGTGTACTTTGTTGTGACCTATGGCAGTGTTGAAGCAGCTTAACATTATGAAAACTGATTTATTTCAGGATCAGACATATAGAATCTAACCTTGCTATACAGGTAAAAGTACTTGCCCTTGGATATTACTTAGCCTGACCACAGGGCTTTCTGGAAACAGCAAATGCTTTATAAGTGTCAGCTCATGGCTAAATCAATGTTTATGCATTGATACCTTTGAATAGCAAACACTTGCTGCCTGCAAGCTAAACAATGTTTTTATCTGTTTGCCTATTTCTGGTCCTTCAACCACAGCACAGGGTGTTGCAAATCGCATTTAGTAACAATTATCTGCTGGAATTTTGTGAAGAGGAAAGTAGCATGATTAATGATAAGTGACACACAGAGATTACTTTGCTATGCCAGTCGCCTTGGTGAATGGGCAACTCTGCTGAACTGAAGCCTGACCTTTGTTACTTTTAACGAGGTCATCGTGAATGCTAAATGCTTGAAAGATTAGCCACTACAAATGTTCCAGTATTACTTAATGATGCTGCCACTAATGAACTGCAGGTAGCCAGTTAAATATAATGATACAGTTTTCACCTTTGAAACAAAGATTGAATAAACCCCTCCCCCAAAAAAACCCCAGTTTTCTGTCAAGGTGTTTAAAAAACAACCTTGCAACTCTTATCAGAGCATGTTATCTTCATACATAGGTAATGAAGAGTCTAAATTTGAATAAATCAAAGAGTCCAGCTTTTAAGGAACTTTGTAACCAACCTACCAATGGATAATTGCTCAGTAACTATAATGTTTACACCTCATTTTCATCCCTAAACAGTAGAGGGACTCAATATCCTGTACGTTTCTGTAAACACGTGCAGTATTGTTATAAGCTCTAAAGTTTTCAATGTAACTAACTGAACAAACATCAGACCACTTGTAGTAAAGTCGTGTAAATGTGAGGTAAGCCTCAAGGTGAATAGCTATAAAATAAAACCACTAGTGGGATTAAACACTTTTTCCGTTATAGTCTTGACTCATATTAGCTATCTGTTAGTGTAGGTAAATGTGACTAAGTGAAGTTGAGAATGGAAGCTTGAAATCAGATCTTGAAGTAACATTTGACTGAAAACACATCAACACTGACAAGAGGAAAGATAGAATTAAAAAAAAAAAAGTTTCAAGATTATGAATAATTGCTTTCACACCCATAAATACATCTTTGTTCTCTGTGGGGAATATATTTGATCATTTAATCAGGCAGAGACACCACCACCTTTCTTATACTGACAAAGTAAATCTCCTGCATGAATTTTAATTTAATATAAAATTGTGAAGATGTAACACCAGAAATGGGAGAATGCACAGTATGTGAATAGCCAATCCCAACAGAACATTGTTTGCCCTAAAGGTGCATAAAAACATATGGTTCGTTCAACCAGAATCCATATAAATATATGCAGTAGACTGCAGGTTCAGTGAAGTTCATCACATGCTCCATAAAAAAGCAGGACAAAGTCGAGTCCTAGAGTATGTCTAATAAAACTCCCTGCAATACACCACATACTTTATTTGTACTAGTCTATCATGAATCCTCTCTACTTTGCAAACAGAAACAGCCCTGCCATTATCTGTAATGTCTCCATAAATTACCAGGATGGGAATAAGGGTGGCACAGATTTCAAGCCAATAATATTTACAGTAGCATTAATTAATGAGCATATGTGAGTCAGAGACCTGAGGCTATATCACTGGTCCCATCCCAGACAGAGCTAAGGAATTTATTTCCATTAACCTCTAAAACTACCTGAAAGAGTGATGTGGCTAGGCAGGGGTTGGTCTTTTCTCCAGGAAACTAGTGATAGGACAAGAGGAAATGGCCTGAAGCTGTGCCAGGGGTGGTTCAGGTTGGATATCAGGAAAAATTCGTTAACTGAAAGAGTGGTTAAGCATTGAAACAGGATGCTGAGGGAAGTAGTGGAGCCACCATCCCTGTAAATGTCCAAAAAACCAGTGGATGTGGCACTTCACTATGGTTTAGCAGGCATAGTGGTATAGGGCCAAAGGTTGGACTTGATGATCTTGGAGGTCTTTAACAACTTTAATGATTCTATGATTTTATTATTCAAGGATAACAGATGGAGCATTTCAGAAGAAAAATTTTGTGCCATAAGGTTTGGCTTCTCTCTGCGTTCAGTAGCAGAGAAAAGAACTGAAAGTAGATATTATCATTTGTAAGTAAGAAGATCACCTTGTAACTATCTTTCATACCAAAAAACAATGTAAGACTTTGAACATGCTACATCCAGAGTTTGCTCTGCATCCATGCAGTATTTAGTGTTTTATGACAATAACAAGACAATATTACACCAAGCTAAAAAAAAAAAAAAAGCTAGAGAGAAAATGCAGAATTAGAAACACGGCAAGAGTAATTTTTTTTTTCCATAAGACCTCAAAACTGGATATTAAATAACAAGATTTACTTTTACTTTTGTATGGAAATCTTTACATCTTTTCAAAAGCACAAAATTTACTGTAAAACCTTTTTAAATTAACCTATGAAGTTAAATGGTTATATGAAACTTTTGTTCAACAAAAGGATTAAAATATAAAACAGAAGGCTACTTACAAATGGTTGTAAAACATCTAGAGAAATTCATTAGCAAAGGTTGCACATCAAGACTCTGAGGTTTTTACTGTCTTTCTAGATTAGAAGTAGATCTAATCCATAAAATTTCATCTAGAGTTATTTGGTTTGCACTAAAAAAAAAGAGGCTGCAAATTTGGAATGATTTGCCCGAACCTTGATGTTGGTGCAGGGTTTAGAGAAGTAAAGAAGCACGAAGCTCTTGCACTTCCCACTTTAGAGCAGACAGGAACCCAGATCTTAGAAGAATAGGCAGAGCCTGATTTTAAGTTTTCCTGCACCAGCACAGGAGAACCACCACACAGGGTTCTCATAATTTATCTTTCTAGAGGCCTGCAGCAATTAATTCAAATTTCAGGGTAAGTTTTGGTCTTTGAATTGTAATTCAAATGAAGAGAAACTGTTCTTGGGCCTCTTATCTCTCGAAGGCCTTTATGTTCAAAATGTGCCGAAAATTAAAATTACCAAGCTGTAGAGTTCAAGGTCTCTGGCTTTTGAACTTTAGTTTCTGAAATGTATATTTAGATTATGTCTTTCTTTTCTAATAACTCAAGCCTGTATTTAATTGGAAATAAAAACACAATGCATCCATGGTTTACTTCATACTTGCATGTCTTAGCATTTGTACCACATAGGCAAAATTATCAAATCTCTATTATTTTCATTTAAAACCTACTGAAACCCCCCCAAAACCAGCAATAATAGAAATATGGATGACCAGAGATCAAGGGAATACGTTATCGTAATTTGTTGTTACCTTTAGCTAATAACCATTATAAATTTTAAGTAAAAAAATGATAAATGGGATATTTCATCCTAAATAACACCTCTTCTAATATACATTAGTATTTTAAAGCATATTATAATAGTAACAGCTTTGGAAGTTTAACATTACTGACTGGTGCTGGAAGTCTGTATAGATACCTTTCTGCTTATTGAAATGTTGGAGTGGAAAAGATGATCTATAATAAAAACTAACTGGGTATAACAAACACTTATTCAACAATTACTCTTTTTGGGCGGTTGCGTGAATACTTTTGTTTGAGAAAATTTTACATTGTTGATTATAACTGTGATATCTTACCTCTTAATACATTTTACAATTTGTGCATAACAGTTCCAAAGGAACTTGTAAATGACAGTAAATCATAAAATTCATTTTGCTTTGCATCAGTTCATTCATCCATGTTCCAACTAATCACCTCATTTCAAAATTCAATAAGCCTAAATACCTGGATTTATGATGCTTTGTCAAAATTAACAAGGGAATATCAACAATGTAGAATTAGAAGTCTATTTCAACTTAAAGACAAGCACCTAGTTGAAAACAATTAAAAAGACTCTGCAGCAATAATTATATCCACAGTGTATGCAAATAAAATAAATTAAAACTGATTTTATTTCTGCTATGGGAGATTGCAGGAAACACTAAAAAGCTTTAATTTAGTCACTTAAAACAATGAAGTTGTTTTGAAGTAAAACTTTCAAGAGAATGAATTGAGTGTGGAGTACTGAATATGTTAAATTGCACATAAAATGTGCATGTAGATGTATTTTTAAAAGTAGACTATTTCTATTTATTATTCCAGAACTACAATAGATCAGAAGACTTTTATTCCAATAGACAACATTTTGCTTACAACTTGTTTCCTGTAATAATATATCTAGGGAACCCAATCATCCTATCAGAATGGAAAAATAAAAAAAGTGCAACTAACATTTAAAAAATATATTAACAGTAGCATTTAGAAAACACGCTGTCTTTATTAAGACTCACTAGTCTAGAATCCATTGTTTATAAATTATTTACCTGCCACATAAGCTTTAGCTTTTTTTTTTTTTACAACACTGTAGGCACTCTACAACTTACTAGAAGTTCTGCATGTTCTGGAGACTTGCATTTATGTTCAGTATTAAAAAGGATCTTTAGTTTTATTTGTGGAAATAACTGTGACAAATCAAACTATTTTCTTCAATAATTTGGCATCTGTTTTTCAGATTCTGTATTGCAATGATTACATTTAGGATGCCTATTCAGTAGACAAAACTGCAAATTAAAGAAATCAAAGGAAAGAAATGTGCTTGTAGAAGTGCATAGCTTTTAGGGAATAAGCAGAATTAAAAACAATGAGCAGGTGATTTAATTTCTTTTGAAAGGATTTAAAAACTGCAATTTTTTTTTACAGTTAAACAAAAGGTCTGCAGTCCTCTGTTGCTTCTTTGATTAAGTTCAGACACAAAACGACTAACGGTAAAAAGACACTATGCCATGCTGCATATTTTATCTCCTATTCCTATGACTCTCAATCCCCAAAAGGCTTGTTTTTATACAACACATGAATCACAAGATCTAGCAACATTTTGGTGACTCTTGGTAAATTATTTACTTTCTCTTTATAGGTATTTTGTCTTTCTTTTTCTGATTAATTTCTCTGAATCTGAATGAACAATATTCTTTAAATGAGTATGTATATAGACAAATGAACATGTTACCAAAATACAATTAGTAGTTTAAAACCTTGCATACAGTTAAAATCACACCTTTCTGTTTCCCTCACTGAATGTGGGTTTTTCTAACCAGCTATAAACAATGCCATTTTCCCCTAATATGTTCTCCCATCTCCATCTAAGCAACTGTATCCTAACCTGGGTTTTTTACTTCTGAATAAGAAGAATGGAGACATCAAAGTGCTCTAATGACATTTATCAAACACTTCAATACTGCTTTGGAGAATATCTGTGAAAATGTGTCAGTGCATAAGGTACTATTGTTAATCATCACATTTTAGATTCTGGTAAGAGATGACATTTATATCAGGGTTTCTATCAGGTTCTAGCCTTGCTGTCCCAATACAGACATTTGGGAAAACACCAGATATTGTACTTATGATGCATATTCAAATAATAAAAGTATTCCCTGTGCACATATTCAAACCCTCTTTCATTTATAATACTGATCATGGAGAAAAGGTCACTCAAAGTAATATAAAATGAGTTTCTAGTGCAAGAAAATATATGAAAACATTCAGATTGTTATCTATACCTAAGCAGACAAGCAAAAAATGGAGACACCTTTTGGCACTTTTAAAATCAAACTGTATGTGCTATGTTTTGAAGGAAAAAACACCTATGTTTTGACCTTCATGATCATTCTTCATGATAAAAAAATGTCATCTATACTCCTTTGATGCAGTGGGGTGAAAATTGGTATTTAAGCAATGGATATAGTTAAATGACTGTTAATTAATTCTATATTATATTGAAAAGACAATATCATTCTTTGCATAACTTAATTAAAATCAGAGACAAATGTAGTTTCTAAAACATAGTCATGGACATTTTCAGAACCACTTTACTCTGCCCATGTCTTCAGGAATGTGTACAAATACTATTATAAAGATTTAATATTAAAAAATCGGAAGTCCTAAATTTCAAGTAGGTAACAGAATTATGCACTTTGTCTTTAAACCAAAGGACTGAGGCTGCAATGTGATCAAGGTGTGCTTCTTTCTGGTTGTGAAGCAACGCCATAAAAAACATAACTTGACTTGTAAATATCCTCTGGAGCAAAAATGTGTTTTTTCTAAAAAAAAATGAAAACTGTTACACTCTCATCAAGAGATTGTAAAGATGGAAATACTTTTATTCTACATGAACTTCTCAGTGCATTCTCAATTTCTGAGCACAATGTTAAGATGTTTTATACTAGAAAATGCATGTAATTAAGAAAAGGCTAGCAACATAAAAAATGTGTGCATAGGAATGGCAGCGTTTTCTTACTTTATTGTTCGAAGGCACTTGCTGTATCACACAGCTGGACTTGCTCTAGTATGGGGCACATCGTTGAGCCATTGATGGAGAGAAGCCAAGAAGGATTCAGGGCTGTGAAAAGGAGAAGTGGCTTGGAAACAGAAATGATAATCCTTGTGTTTTTCAAAAACTGTCCAGCAACTTCGTTCTCCTGTGATCTCCCGCTCAGTGGCTGATGACATGCTTTTAAATCCCGAGTGCTGCAGTTTCTCCTGACTGCACACATGCACACATTGTCACAGGTCCCTCCTTCAGAAAAAGAAGTGTTATCCCATTGTCCATTTTACAACAGGAAATGCTGAAGTCAAGATGCTCAGTGGACCAGGGTGACATTTATGGGTCAAGATGCACATTCAAATGCAAGCTGATTTTCACAGCAGGGATGTGAGACACAATGACACCTATAAGCAAACCCCTAAGCACTGGTTCTGAACAAGCATTTTTTTCCTTTTCTTTTTTTTTTAGTTTGCTACTGGATACAGCATATCAGTTGGTTTCTGAGGAGAAAATAACTTAACTTTTGGGGATATTGGTATCATGAAAACAGAAAAGAAGGTTCTGGATTTCTATCATCCACTTGAAAAAGAGTTCTGAAATGTTACTTGTGTTATTTGCACTATTAGGACAAACTGCATGGAAGAGTCGGACACTTTGTGATCCAGCTTGTGAATTCTCTGCCACTGGCTTGTTAAGTCTGTGTCTTGCTGCTTGGTCCTTTCCACACGAATTTATCTGATCGCTTCAGGTTTGTATAACAGACTACTGGTAACACTCTTGGTAAAAGCCTTGATCCTTACCTAACACAGATTTGTTGAAATCAAGGGATCAGAAAACAGGGACAACTAGCTGCCATGAGGAATTTTTGGTTTTTTCAATTCAAAAGATTTCTATCAGAATTTTAGAATAAGAAAATAAGGAACCAAAAGATGAAAATCTTGGTAGTGAAGGAGAAAAGATCTCTACTTTTACTTTTGATATATTGTTTTGATGGGGCATTTTCTCTATTAAAAAAGTGGTGAATTGAAGAAACATTAATTTATAATCATACAAAATAAGGTATTTGCAGGTGGACCTGATTATTGTAACTGAAAACCAATTTATGAAATTCTTCTATCTTTATCCTATCATGAACATAACTTGTGTTTCACTCATCTCACTTTAGGATTAGTCTTTCCCAAACCAATTTTGGGATCAAAGGGTTTCATGAGCCTAACTGAGGAACCTACATGTCACTTTTGAAAACGTCCTATAGGAAATGACTAACTTAATTTTCTCACTGGTTTTCTATAGACCTTGGACACTTTCAACAAGTGTTAGGTGCTTAAAGCTTTTCTAAAAATTACAATTTTTAACCTACAGGTTATACTAATAAATAAAAAAAACCTTATGAATTTTACTTTTATATTAAGTTACTAGC
Organism: Gymnorhina tibicen; assembly: GCA_013399875.1. Lineage (NCBI taxonomy): Eukaryota > Metazoa > Chordata > Aves > Passeriformes > Artamidae > Gymnorhina > Gymnorhina tibicen. The sequence continues at coordinate 160,468 of VXAZ01008004.1, forward strand.
TTCCTTTTCACTTGCCATATGTTATTTTTAAAATTCTCTTTTATTTGGGTTATTTTTTGCTGATACAGAAGCAGAATTATGAGTTGCTTATTTTCTAATACTCTACGGCTTTTGATAATGTTTTCAATATCTTTTCTAATTTGATTTTCTAAAGTCACAATTTTTCTTTGAAATTATCAAAACCTATGGAAGTAATCATTCTGTGAGCATTTCACATTTTCTCATCAGTATTGAAATCATATCTGGCTTTAAGTCCATTAATCAAGGAGCATTCAGGGAAATAAACCACATTTTTATGAGTAACTGAATGGCGAACATAGAAGCATACTTCTAAAAGAAATGAATGTAATCCTTATTGTGTCCAGGAAAACCCATGCAGTAAAGAAAAAAATGCCAAACCTAATCCAATTTAAAAACTCAAAACTCAGAGCAAATATGATTTATAACTTTGTTGCAAGGATATTACTCAATACTAGTTCCACTTGCTCTATTAAAGTATTTTTCCTCACAAAATAGAGATGTTAATTAATAAAAAACTCAAAAGAGGATTTAATTTTGAGTGTGTGATATAATTGTTTTCCCTTCGGAAAGCCTACAGAATGTGTCAACTCTCTTTTAAAAATTATTTCACCAGGAAATAAAGGATAATTATGTTGGCAGCATGCTTCTTTTTTCTTTTAGGTCAAGCAAGATGTCATGTGGGGGGAATTGCCAAACAAATTCCATGATGAATTAGATGACGTAGTATGTAGGAACTCTAAAGAACCTTCCACATTGTAAGAAGTCCATCTCTGCTTCAATTATATGTAAGTGGGAAAAAGGGGGAAAAAAATTCTTTGTATACACACTTACTTCAGTAAAAATGCATCTAGTGTGGCACTGGCAAGTTCACAGGCTTCATGGGAACACTTTTAGCGGAACAATGCTGGTCATTTGGAGCTGGCCTGCCAACATTTCTGCATAAGCTTCTCGGTATTTGAGTAATTTCACCACTTGGCATCAACTAAGTTCAAAAGACTGTTTCTAACAGTAGACTTTATTGTACTGAGACTGCACAGAACAGTAAAACTAGTTTGTCCTCACACAGCAAAGGGCAGAGTGACTCAGAATATGCAAAGTGATTCTACTCGGTTGATTTTCATTTGTCTCCAAAACAAAAACTCTTAATCACTAAAATGTCATGACAAGTCAGACAAATGGTAGCAATTCCCTTGAAACTATATTTTAAGTAAAACTCATCTGAGAAAGGCCCACTAACAGATGGGGAAATGTTTACAGGATTTGGATTGTGCTTTAACTACCAAAAAAAGGGGAAAAAGAAGAAAAACTAAACATTCTGTAGCGAAAAACTGAATTTATGAAAAATAGTGGGTTTAAATTAATGTAGGTGGTATGCTCACAAAATGCTGAAAACCACATCCTCATAGATACATATTATCTCTCTCCTGGTACACTGATATTGGATGGTCAACTTTCATAATTTTCTGAACACCAACATTTGTTCCTCCATTCACTTTTTTTTTTGTTTGTTTGCTTGTTTGTTTATTTTAAAAAATTGGATGTGTTTAATTATAAAGTATTAATTCTTTTCATAGGGTTTAAATGTGAGCAGTTTTGTTTGGTACGTTTTTGACAAAGTAAATTATTTTCCAAACCTGTTGTGATGTTTTTTTGTTGTATTGTTTGTATCTGGTCTGGCGGGATGCTCTTTATTGGAATCATGTCTATGAGAGATAAGAATTTGAACAGGTTTTGTTTTTAGTAAATACATTTTTATGTTATTTTTTTCAGTGGTCTGAAAGCCCTCAGGAGCAGGAAAGCTCTTGGTAGCATCTTTACTTGTAGAGAGTGAAAGATTGGAGAGACTCAGGGAGAACCAAGCCTGCAAAGTAACACCATTACAGAACAGACTTCATTGGACTGGCTCATCTACCTGGTTTTGCTTTCTTCAAGAAAAAATTCTTCGAATAGGACCTGGCACAAATATCTAGATTCACAAGAGGATGCAGGTACACAGCTTTTATTGCCTAGCTTCCAAGACAGGTTCAAAAAGCTGAGTACTAAGGATGTACTTAAAAATTCAGCAGCCACTCTCTTGTACAGAGTAAGGAGGAGGTAAGGAGAAACCTGAGATCCACCTAGGTATGTTGGAAATCAAGAGAGGTTTCAATATCTGATCTGGGGTCGGAGGGGCATGCTCGTCATACAAATCAAGATTCAAATTTTCAGCAGGAGATCTGCCAGAGAATGCAGCAGGATGGAGAGTGTGGGGAGGCAGCAGGAGCAGGGCTGCATTCCCAAGGCAGGTGGCCAGACCATCTCCTCACCCAACAGCACAGTCCCAGCTGGAGACAGGTGGCCAGGACACTCAGGCGTTGGCTGCAGGGCCAGAGAGCACTGGCCAGGGCAGAGCATTAAGCCATGTCCATTACTGGTGTGAGAAATGAAAGTGCCTGGTGACAGGATGAGGGGCAAGCAGGTCTATTACACCACTGTGGCAGGAACAAGGCTGGGGCAGAATGGCACCCTGTGCCTGTGAGTGGGTGGTGTCGGCAGGGCAGGAACAGTGAAGCTGGTTAGTGCCCACAGGGCTCTGACAGAAAGTTTGATTTAAAAGTACAAAAAGAGGTTAGAGTGCCATTTGATACAACTTATTCATTACAGCAGTGACAAAAGGGACAGGGTATCTTAATTCAGCACTTTCCTCTCCTAAGATTAGCTGAACGAGAACAAAAACAATACCTACTTCTCCAGGCAAAGTAAGGGCTATAGGTGTGCTTCTAAGGCACCAGTGTCAAAAAGGAGGAATCAGCAGTTTTCCAGTCCTATATGTTCCCCCTGAAAAGTTTTTTGGTGTTTCTTTTGTTTGGTTGGTTGGTTTTTCTTTGTTTGTTTTTGTTTATTTGTTTGCGTGGTTTTTTGTGTTTTTTTTTTTTTTTTTGTTTTTTTAATAGTCAGAGAGTTTTGAAACCAGACTAAGATGCCTAACAAATTTTGGTGTTACTATATCTGTGCAGAAGATAAAGGCAGAAACTTGCTAAGTTTAGGATCAGCAGTAGGGCTGAGAAAGAAGCAAACACCGAATCAAGCCCCAAACCTACAAGCAGAGAAGAATGGAAGTGAGAGAAAGCGATACCAGCATTAGCACAAGAAGAATTTCAGAAGCAAGAAATATAGGAAAAACCTGGGGTGACCAGCAGGTTCTTATTCCACATACTCCCTGTGACGGGTGCCCCCTTCAAATCCCATTAGAGCAGTAATGCTCTGGAAGAAAGCAAATGGACATGTAGATGGCAAACTTCATGCTATCTCACACTGTGTTTTACAGTGCTGTGTGAACTGAAAATGCCTGGAAATATAATAAACATATAACCTTCTGATCTGGATAGCAAGCATAGTACCTGCGGAATGAAATGGTTCACATAACAGTACACCAAGCAAAGGCAGTGGGTTACTTCAGAAAAAATGAAGTGTGCATCCTCATTAACTAAAGCAAAAACATGAATAGTTACAGAAGTTACCACAATATTTTGTTTATATCCTATTCTGATTATCCTTTTAGTTTCTGATTTATACACTATTAGTATGAAAAAAAAAAAGTTCTATTTTCCTACCAGTTTTGCACAAACCTTTCCTTGTTACACTAGAAATTTGTATTACCAGTCAGAGCCCTGTACGAACTACTAACTTTTCTTGCTGCACACTTTGGACAAAAGTGTGCCCATTTCCCAGCACAGTATCTTGGCATCTTCCCTGTCAGATAAGGAAAGAAAAGACAACAGCTCTGGGATATATTTCTTTCTGAAAGATCTACTTTCCAAGAACTGCTAAGAAAGGACACAGGAGAGCTCACAAAGTTTCATCTACACACAAAAAGTATTTGAACTCTCACAGAACTGTGGCTCCTTAATCTAAGGCTTATAGGGAATTTACAAAGGGCACATTCCCTTCAGGACATGCCTGTAATTCCCATTATCATCAATGGGGGTTATAAGCAAGTCATAACAAAGAATAAACCCTTGTGTGTTAGCACTGCCCCTGTTTAACAGTGTCTAAATCAATACCAATGATTTGACAGTTATACTTTAAATATATTCTGACTCATTTGAATTTCACTTTGCACTTAACTAATGAAAGAGTACATTTTAATCCTCCTAATGAAAGTATATAGAACAGCCATTGGAGCCCGAGCCAGAACTGACAAAGTCAACAGGAAACTTTCTCTCAAGAAAACTTCGGATCAAAAAATAACACACAGTTCATACTCACTAAAAAGATTGCAATGCTATTCTGTTGCTTAACCTGGCGAAACAGAGCTGATGCTTTAAAAAGAAAGCTTCTGTATACCTTGATCCAGACCTGAGTCAACACAGATAAAAATATGCAGCACTCAGGAGTTTAAAAATGCAGTGTAATTGTGGGAGAGAGAAAAGATACTGAAGGAATTTAAAAATGTTACTGTTTCTATCTGATGCCCTGTGCACAACATGCTTCAGCAACCTCTAGTATCTTTCTAAAAACAGCATAGTAAACATCAGTCTGAAATAGAAAAAACCCAGACCTTGGTGTAAACAACCATCTATAAAGACACTTGTATAGGGAATGTGGAATTTTATTACTGATATAAGTAATTTTCTAAACTGTCCTGGAAAAGATGAGACATGGAGGAATGTGTTCACACATGAAATTAGAAAGTCATAACAGATTTACAATATAAAGGCTCTTCTGCTGTCTCAGGAGGAAATCACTGTCCTTCTGGATGTCAATAAATACAGTTATTACAGGCTGCACAGTAGCTAAGATATTCTTAATAGGATTCTTCCCCAAGGAAACGTGAACACAGAATTCCCAGACAATTTCCCATCTGAGTTTAGTCACAGATGCAAAGATGATCTTACAACTTGAGTGTAATTTGGGTCAGATTTCCATTCAATCTGCATAAAAATGTACACAAATTCTACAGATATATTTCTAACTAGAGACCTGAACATCATCTGAAATAAAAGCAGGATCTCTGAAGTTTCAGAAGTAATCAGACTTCTGTACAAGCATTTATATTTTCTGTTCTTATTTAATGTTTCATGACAATTTTTAAAAAAAATATTATAACACTAAAGTTCACAGGCTTGAAAAGCGAAGTTAATAGTGTTCTTTAAAAAAGCAGTCTGTGCCTTCAAAATGCAGGTTTTGATTCAATTCAGTTTAAGTAATGGTTTCATTTCTTTAAAGTTATTTTATTCTGAACATTTTTTTCATAGAGAACATTATCTACATGTGTTAGGAGATCACTGTCTATAAATTATGTAAAACATAAATAGTAGTCTATAATAGCTCTACTTAAATAAATATGTATTATTTATAGTGTCACAGGTGAAGTACTAAAAGAAATTATACAGTCTGCCATGAATCTTATTGCAATAAACAACTTGTCCATGCTAAACGTGAAGTATTGGTTCTTTTTTTATTTTTCCTGGGCTATTTGGATATTTTTATTAAAATTGTAATAAAATATACACAACATTAATAAAATAAATGAAATAAAATAAACAAAACATAAGTACTTTTTTTTGCTCTATGGCAGCTGTGGTTGTTCTTTCATTTAAGCTGTTTGCTCTCCTTATATTAATACAATGGAGCAAGTCCTGATCTCATTTATGTTACCTTTTACACTGCTGGAACTTCATGAACATCATAGAAACCACCCCTGATCTATACCAGATGACACACAGACAAATGAGGTGTATCTTTTCTGTACTGGCCTCTCTGTTGTTTCTATTTCTAAATCTGTGCTGAACGCTCAGGTAGCATATGCAGTATTTAATGCTCTAAAATGAATTCTAATCAATATATTAGCCCTGTTTCTGCTGAAAACCATAGCACTTTAACAAAGCAAGGCAGTTTCTCTAAAATTCCTGGTATTTCATAGAAAGAAAATGTATCCTGTTTAATTTATGTCTAATTACACAAATTCTTTGTACTTTCAACACTTGTCACTGCTTGTGATAAGAAAACCAGGATCAATCAATTCAAAACGGGACGAGAGTACATGGTTCTTAAATTACATTATAGATCTCTTTCCTGTTCAGAGGGATTAATGTATCAGTATCACTTTGTAGTTCGGGGCACTAATAAGCTTGAACTATCAGGAAAGCAAACATGGCAACAAAGTGGTTTCTTTCTTCACTTGCTGCCACCATGCAGAAACTGAAAGATAAGACTTAGGAACATGCTCCCTCAGTATTTATGCATGTTTACTAAAGATGCTTGCTCATTAGTTAGAAGAGTACAATGCTTCATTCATGAAGAGTATAAATATACAAATTCAGTCAATTTACTGGGAATTAGAATACAGATATCAGCTCTTGTAAGAAAGCTTTTAGCTTTCTACATATTTTATAGCTAAAAAAACACATAGTTTTTTATTATTATTATTATTAACATGCTGCATCTCTTGTTTCTAATCCCTTTAAACATTAAACGGCTCAAGATTTGTTATAGCAATCTGCAGATACCTCTCCAAGTTCTTGGCACATCTCTGCAACTGAGCAAAACGATGGAAATCATGCCATGCAGAACTTAATGTGCACATCTGGAGCTTTCCAGATCTGCCACCTTCAGTGTTCACCCAATCACTTACCCGGTATCTAAATTTAAAAATATGCTATTGGTTCAAGGTGCCTTATTCTGGATGCCAACAGCACAATAAGATACTTGGTAGTTTTCCAGCTCTATTTTCAATAATCAAGAACAGCATTTTGGGAAGCACATTTATAATTATATTGCTAGAAGATATCATAACAAATAATCTCAAAGAATGTAATGCATTAGTCAGTTCTTCAAAGCTGGTAAAATCAAATTCTTTTGCAGTGTCCTCTGACAAGTGTAGGAAAGACAACATTTAGCCACATTCATCTCAGTGAAATGAGGTTTTTGCTATACACTTTCTTTCTGACTATCGAACACAATTCAGCATTTTAGTATCACTCCAATTGAACCCGTTATGACAACCGAGGAAGCAAATGAATGTGACACCCTCTATAACAACAATTTCAAAAATTAATAAAGTAAGAATCCATTTTTCTTATCCTGAATAATGTCTGTTTTTATAAGACAGAATAAAGAGTAAAATGTAATACTGAAATTATTGTTGCTGAAAAGTAATGCTTCTCTTCTAAAATTTCGTGTAGATAGGAAGAAAAAACCATCACATTTTAAACTTTAAACAGCATTAGGCATGTGGAAGAATTTTATCTGCTTTCACAGAAAATGTTTCATGGGTTTGAAATAATTCAAAAATTTGTCCAGATCCATATGACATTCATCTGAATAACATTAGCCCAGCAATCTTTACGATGGGAAAATGTGGGTTTAAAATTTCTGGGGGGGGGGCAGAAATCGAATCCTTCCATCTTGGAGAACACTGGCTACGCTTCAGGGTTTTTTCATTTCTAGTACAGCTTTCACATAAGCTGGTGAAACAACAGGACCAAATCACATTGCAGATAACACAATCAAATCAATTAGTTACACACTCTTGCAGAGACTCACTTTTCTAAACCAAAGCTTTCTGCACTTGTGTTAGCGTACAGTTAAACAAGGCAGCAGTGTGTGCTGAATAGAAGATCTTTGCTTGGATCTGTCTTCTAGGTTGTCTCATAGCCACATTTTCCTGGTTTCAGCTGGGATACAGTTAATTTTCTTCCTAGTAGCTGGTACAGTGCTGTGTTTTGGGTTTAGGATGAGAATAATGTTGATAATACACTGATGTTTTAGTTGTTGCTGAGCAGTGTTTACACTAAGCCATGGAATCTTCAACTTCTCACTATACCCCAGCAGGAAGGAGGCTGGGGGCACAAGAAGCTGGGAGGGGGCACAGCTGGGACAGTTGACCCAACTGGCCAAAGGGATATTCCATACCATATGGCATCTTGCTTAGTATATAAAGTAGGGGGAGAACTGCCTTGGGGCCTCTGCTCAGGAACTGGCTGGGCATCAGTCAGCTGGTGGTGAGCAACGGCATTGTGCACAACTTGTTTTGTATATTCTAATTATTTAAACATTATTATTACTATCATCATCATCATCATCATCATCATCATCATCATCATCATCATCATCATCATCATTTTCCCTATTAAACTGTCTTTATCACAAACCATGAATTTTACTTTGTTTTTTTTTTTTCAATTCTTTACCCCATCCTAGTGCGGGAGGGAGTGAATTGAGCAGCTGTTTAGCCACCTGTCAGGTTAAACCAGAACACGTGTTTAGCTAGCCCCAAAAGAGACACTAGTCTATCCACCTCCAGGGATTCCATACTATCTACCTCCTAGTAAGGTCTAAAGTTGTTTATTCAGTAATCCCATTACAGCCAATGCAAGGCCCCCTGTCTGACATGCATTCATTCCTATGATCTCCTCTCTGTAATACCAGGGGCTGTATTTGTCCCTCACTTTCTTGATATCTTTAGTTCTGTGAACCAAATATCCATTCCTCCTTAACCAAGGGTTCCCTTTAGCCAGGAAGCAGAGAGCTCTGTTGTCTTCCCTTCCACATTCCTCCACACTCCCATCCTCATCTAGCTTTTGATTTGACACTGTCCCACTACCAACACAGCTTTTTTCTTTCAGCCTGACAAAATTCTGTTTGCCTGCTCTGCTGAAAAGCCTTGAAAGAGTGCAACTGATGGCTTTGATTAACTCACAACCACCAAAGTATTAAGGATATAGTTCTGCTATATAAGTAGAAGAGAACTACATCTGCGATCTATTTCCCCTTTTTTTCTAGTTTTTTTTTCTTTATTGAACCAGTAAGGTTGTGTTCACTGACACCTAGAACATTTCCTGAAACCTGGAGCAGATTTGATTCAGAAATACCCTTATATACAGAGGTATATAGTTTGTCTGAGTATAAATTCAGCCAAATATTTGAGCTGGAGAAAGACATACCCAAGAATCATCACACTGATAGCTTCACATGAAGTGAAGCTGCACAAGTAAACAAACACATTTGTTTCATATTTCCTACAGTTGAACCTATAGCTTACATAAGATAATATCCCTACATTTGCTTTCTTGTTCACATGTGATTTACAAGCCTGTAAACATATTACAAAATTTTATTGAACCTGATGTGAATATTAAAGATGGTATTTGGACATTTGCTGCACTTTTTACAAGAAAGAACTCAATAAAGTGTAGCACCACTAAGCAGTATTAGCTACACCATATTGTGCTTGCATCCTCTTCTGAGAGGAACCTGATTTCCCTGTCTTCTTGGCTCTCTATAACTGTCTTCCAAACAGTTATTTTTAAAAGCAGCAGGAACCCTGTTAACACAGTAGTGTGAATGAAGAATCATTTTTCTTTCTGAAGAATCTTCTGTTAGACTGAGAAATTACCTCTTCTCTTTATTTGCTATTCTAATATTGCAGCAAAGTCTCAGACAGTACAAATTTTCCCCAAAAGTGCTCTGAATAAATCCCATATGAATCTGCCAAACCAGGTTCAGTAATGGCTACACATTGCTATGAACAATCCAAGAACTTTTTCTGGCATGGGTACAGCATTTCAACAAGACTAAATAGTTTAGAACTCAGGCTATTTTCAAGGTTATTTGTTACAAACGTATAGTTAGTTTGGTGAATCTTACCAATTTCCTTAAATCCCTAAAAGTCAGAATTCATGTGACAGTTTCAGCCTTTCGATCCTTTTCTCCTACACCCTTTCCCCTCAGAAAACTGTAGATGAAAACTCCAACAGATCTTTTTTTTTTTCTGGCACAATATAACAATAAAGACTCAAAAGCTGGAAAATTCAACAAATCTCAATATGCACTGTGGTACAAAAATCTCAGGATGTTAATAAGCAATCTTGTTATATCTTCTCCAGACCAGTGAAGCCTATCAACAGTAATTACTCTCTTTACCTGTACAGTCCTCTCTGTTACAAAATGCAGACTGACAGGGAACAACAGTATATTGGTTGTGTTAGCTGTCTTTTACTATATCTGAGGAACACATACTGAATACTATGCTTCATTCAGTATGGTAAGAAGAGGGAAAAGAAGTCTATTTAAAAAATAGAATTTGAAATGGCCTTGCCTGACTGGAATTACTGTGTACCATCTTCTTTGCTGAAATAAAGCTGCTGATTGTTCTATAGGCTGTGTGGTTTTTTAGTTAACAGCATGGCCTTTATGAAAGATTATCTGAATTAACAAAATGTGGTCTGCAGTTATGACATAATCACCCATTACCATACAAGACATGCATTAAAATCCTGAATCCATGTTTTCTGAGCTAAAAAGATGCCTGGTCTATCAAAAAAATCCTCAAGAAAGCAGAAAATAAAGCACACAACAGGACTTTTGGTCTCTGCATCCATGGCTATAAAAACCCCCAAGCTTTAATATACCATGCACATCAGTGGGAAAAGACACAGAGTAGGAATAAAAATATGGGGAAATTTTAAGAGCAAATAAACCAAACAAAAGGTTTTATCTAGTGAAAATGCTTTGAAGTGCTTAAATTCTGAGGTACATATCTCAAAAAAAACCTGAGAAGTCAAACCTGAAACAAATTCTTAAATTCCTCAACACTGGAAGGCTAACTCTTGACAAAAGTTATTTATGTGAAGAATAAATATATACACACTTTATGATGTTTCAAATGAAATATTATTAAGAGATTTCTCAGCTATGAATAAAAATCACAGCAGCAATAGGAGAGACTTAGATGAGTTTAGTCTGCATAACAGTTTTTGAAAATTTATTAGACAATTTGTGGTTCTTTACACTTACTGGAAAAGCTCCTTTAAAACTAATCAGAAGTGATAATGTGAATGAAAAGTTTAAGAACTGAGTTATTAAATGCCCTCTGAACAATCTATTATCAGTTTTATAGGCATACAGGATACTGAAGCAGTTAATAGGGAGTTGAGCATGTTTAAAAACAAAAGATTTTTCTGCCTGATAAAGCACAGCTGCTGAACCTTATTGCTCTTCTGAATGTGGATCGACATGAAAAGAGATTTCCTCCCTAGTTTTTAATATTTTATTAATTAAAAAACCCCAATCTTTCTTTGCTTTCATTAAGTGTGGAAAAGCTTCATTAATATAGAAACCACTGTAAGCTTCTGGCCCTTACAACAGTTCTCCCATGACAGCAATAGTGACATATCAACAATCAGTATTCTGCATCCTAATGGTGGTTTTCAAGCAAGCCTCAGAGTTCAGATGGGGGCAGTAAAAGCTTACGCTATCCCTTTAAGGCTTTCTTGATGTCTTTTGGCATTCTCTTATAATTACAGCTTTTACTGTAAGCACTGTACTGAAGGCATTGTGCTGCAATTGAGTCCTTTGAAATTATTTGAGATCAGTGTAAATGCCACTTTTTAAACAACTAAACTGGAGAACATTTACTTTCCTTTAAGAATACAATCACAAATAGAGCAAATATGCAATTAACTTGCAAAATAAAATGCTGGTCTGGGAGATTTGGACAATTTTCACACAATTGCATTAACAATAACTCTGTCACTCTCCGTTTCCAAATTCCCTCTAAAGTCTCAAAGCTTAAAACAGATTACACTCACACATTTCTTATAGTTGTAAAAAGTATGTATAATGGAAGAAAAGTACTAAAATCGTGAGCTTTAAGATCTGAAGATATTAGGTTTGTAAGAGAGAAATATCTAAAATACTGCTGCTGTATGCATGAACGGAATGCCTCAACATGTATGAAACATACTGAATGAGGATTTGCCGGGAAGATGGAAAGGATTGAGCAGATGTGCTTTGTACCAAATGATTTTCATATTTCAATGTGACAAAATAGATGAGCCACATAAAGCTTAATTTCAGTTGCAAATTGCAAGCTGGAATAAGTTCCAGTATAGTAAACAATTAGCTGCTTTATTTTCTTTTTAATAAGACTAAATTACCAGATAATATCTACTGGCATCAACTTGGCTAATAAAAATCTGTTTAATAGGATTTGCCATTTTTCCAGTTGCTATCATGATCAGCTTTGCATTTTGATTATCTTTAAACTTTGCCTCAATTTTCTCATAGAAAAGCTCTCAGTAGTAATTGCTTTAACATTTATTCCAGGTCAAGTGGTTAAGTATGAATAATGATGTGTCAAAAATGTACAGTAGTGCTGTCAATAGAGCAATTACCATTTAGCTGGAGATTATTATGGCACAAGAGCACATTAACTGGGCACAGTAAACAGAACAACAAAGAAAGAAGGGGCAAAGGGAACAAACTGATTTCAAAACCTTCCAGTGTTATGCAGCGTGTGTTACTGCCAGATACATAAGTTGTTACATAAGAGCAATTAAGTCTGCAATCAGCTTCACTCGGCAGCATTGGATTAGAATGTTTCCAATTAGAACAAGAAGTTAGAAGCATGTTTCTAGAACATTAGCTTAATTTTAAAAAATAATCTCACAATAGCTTTGTTTTCCCTTGCACATTGCTGTTTGGAAAGTGATTGCCAACTGGCGTTGTGCTTAAAGCTTACCCAAGTCACCAGGCAGCACACTAATGAAAACACAGCATATGTCTCTGTCTGGTCAGTGGTAGTGGTGTAAAAGCTATATTTTTTTCCACATGATTTTATAACTTGCATTGCAATGCATTACCGACTTACCTGAAAAGAAGTTTAACAGAGTGACACATGTCAAGATGTGTTTTTCTACAGCCTCTAATAGCTAGCAATAATTTTGGTATTATTCCTTTAATTACAGCAAAACTGAAAAGATCCGCCTACAAAAGCTATTTGTTCAGATATATATTTAAATAGACCTCTACCCCTGTTAAACACATGAAAATTACAGTCTGGCACAGCACAGAAGTGTGTCCTCTCAAGAACTGTCTCCTCCAAAAGCAAAAGCCATTTGTATTATTCAGTCTGCGCACTCTGGCTCAAGAACTAAGCAATCTCTAGAAACTCCCACATTAAAAATCTAGGTGCCATACAGCCTCCAACTTAAAGTATTTGAAATTAATCTTGTAAAAACATACCTACACATATATATGTATATAATAATAATAATAATAATATAAATCTTGTTTTCTGTAGGTCTTATTATTCTGACTCTCCCTGTGCTCGGCATGGGACAATCACAAGATAATCCAAATTAGTGAGTGTTGCTTCAATTGCCTCTGAGTGGTAATCAGAAAACTTCATGACATTCCACTACGGTTGGGTCTAGAGAGAAGTAGGAGGCACTCTTCACCCTGAGAAATTTGCATGTGTTTCACAATTAGATGACATTAAACTTAACATGGAAGTGGTGGTACAACACCATTAGCTCATCTCTGTACATCCTTTATGTCCTTAGCTGAACAGAAATTATGAGCTATGTTGTGTTCTTATGAAAAGAGTTGACCTTGGATGCCACTTCCAGATGAAGGCTTTATTAAATATTCAACACCTGTGAAATATGTTGCTCTGTGTTTTGGAAGCATGAATGTTCTCTCTATATCCAAAGTTAATTATTTTGGTCAATCTCCACTGCCAAAAAAACTGGAAAAGATAAACATGTATCTTTGTCAAGCAGGAGCATTTCATAGGAAGTGCTTTCTTTTTGAGAGGTGAGAAAAAGATTAAAGCTCTACTTCTTCCTATGCCTGTGACATTTTCCAAGACATCGGTATAAAGTATTTATAAATGAGAAAATTCAATACTACTGAAATGATTTTTAGCCTTGAATTATAATTATCAATATTTTTATCTTTAGGCAAACCTTAACATCTCAGGCTATGTAGGTGCCATTCAGTCACTTCTTCAAGACAAGCTAATATAACTTTGAACACAAACTTCAATTGCAAATGAACTAAAACCTCAAGTTTTCCCTGTTTCCATGGCTTTACAATCTCCTGTGACACATTCTCTGAATGTGTCTCTCATAGAACCTGTAACTTTTCTTTGGCCCTCATGAATTGCCAATGCAATTTCTGTGTTCTTCTTTAGGCAGTGTCTGTAATAAGCACTGTGATCTAACAACAAGCATCTTCAAAAATCATGCAGCCACCCACAGTCTTTTGAATCCTGATTATTAGGGAAACCTACTGTTTTCACTGCTGAACTTGAACAGATTGCTAACACAACTCACACAATGAAAATTGAGAAAATCAAGATTTACATAGATGTAAAATCTATGAAAAGTTAAAATTAATTTTCATGTGCCTATATACTGTAAATCAGACAGTGTCAATAAGCAACAATTTTTATAGGATTGTTTCCTGTTGCATTACTTGTATTACAGTATACTATAATACAGTGTCTACTATATTGTAGTAGACAGTAGAGCTCTATTACAGTCTTCTCTGATTACAATTTTTCCTCTACTAAGAAAGACATCAAGCAGTTTATTTTAACCTTCAGGATTTTTAAAGGATGGAATACATTTGTCTACAATCCTTATAAATAATTTGGAAGTAGCTTCTATTTGCTGGAATATTAGAGAGTGTGATTCTCTGATTCAAATTCGGGACTGATTGCTCATAAACCCGTGAAAAACAGAGGAAGGCACAAACTGCCATTTGAAGAGCAGCTAAATCCCCTGTTTGTATCCCATCTATCCCATGGCTCACTTCAGTCATGCATATAGGTTATATGAGTGATGACAGAAATAAAATTTGGAGCTCTTTTGATTTGACATAAGATTTTTATGTTGTGGCATTCCTCACTAAAGGAAGCAAGACAGATTTCATTCTGTTGATTGAAAATGAATTAAAAATTATTTTTATTAATTGTTATGACTTGAATGATTGAAAAACAAGAACAAAATTTTTCTTATGCCTTGCAGAATCTATTACGAAGAAACAAAATAGACCAGTGCTAACAGAGTTAGAGGCAGCTTTAAGGAGACTTGAAGAGTTCTGAAGGAATATACCACAGAATCACAGAATAAGATGAGATGGAAGGGATCCTTAGCGATCATCGAGTCCACCTCCTAGCCCCAAATAGAGCCATTCCCGAGTCACATCATGTCCCAGTCTCAAAATCTGTTGCCACAAGAGACTGTGTTTATGCTAATCAAAATAAGTGAGGGATAAGTATAAATTAAAAGAAGGGATATAGAAATTAGAATGGGAAAAATGCACTGAACTATATTAAAATTCCAAAAACCAATTTTAATTAAGACTAATTTGTTAGATTATAACATTTTTTTTTCATATTTTTCTGAACAGACAATGTTATAGTAGTATAGTATAGTATTTTAGTAGAACATGTTGAATCAAAAGTTTAAATCTGAAGGTTAAACTTTTATCCTTAACAAAACTGGACTTGAAATTATTCAACAAATGAAAAATTAAAAGCAGACATGCCACTATGAAAACATTTCAGAATGGAAGAAATATAACATCTCTAGATGTTGTTTTCTTATGTTGCCTACTTGCATTTTTTGGTATGCGAGGTGCTTTGCAAATATAAAAGAAAAATCAGGTCTTTTTCCATTCAGAAATAAAAATCAATAATATTAATGACATATGAAATTGGAAGCTGAAAGAACACATACAAGTGTTTGGTGGATGTTCACACAGATGTAGTGGTGATGGGGAAAGCTTGGGAAGCTTAGAAAGTCTTCTCATTCTTTTCCTCTTCATGACACAACTGAAGAATATAATACAACCTAGAGTAGAAAAAGGTCTTGAAAGTGCTCAGAGCCATGTAAATGAAAGATGATGAACTCAAATTGCAATAATAATTTAGAATTTTATGGACCTCTAACTCCCATTGCAATCTTGGATAGCCAGTTACAGAATTAGGAAAATGAGGTAATTTCTGATCTTCTTGTAGCGCACTAGAGACCAAGAAATGTGTGAAATACTGACTTTGAGATATTTTTATTGGGACTTCTGCTTCTGATTTCCCTCTAGTATTTAATAAATAGATAAAAAAACCCAAACACACAGAAAACGTGATTTCCCTAAATATCTATAAACAGACCATCAATAAAAACCTTACCAGAAAAATCTGCCATTATCCTGAAACTTAAGGATTAAAAGTCACTGTAATGTAACCTATTTTATCCTATTAATGTAATTGCAGGTGCCATTCTTCCAGAAAGCCCTAATCCTTAAAAAGTAGAAGAAAAAAAAGGTGGATTAAACAATTTCATTAAGTCATTTGCTTTTTACACTTAATTTTAAGTCAGTTTCAGAGATTTCAAATGTGGATTTTGATCATTTACATGCACCAAATCTAGCAATCTCTCATCGTGTCCTAGGTCAGTCATCACATTGAATGAAACAACAAAGATGAATCACATTTAAATAAACATCTAGATTATATCATGCAAAACAGAATAGGATAATAATTGTCTCATACTCAAAAGTTAAAAATTCAGCACTAATATGCTTTTTTTTTTTCTTTCTCTATACTTAGCAGTGAACTGGATTTGCTGTACCTTTATTAGAAAGATTAAAAACTTTCAGACTCCTATGCTTATGAAACAGTAATATCTACCCATAAAATGTCACTAAACATCCAGATCATTATACTTCTTGTTTTTATCCTCTCCCCACACTTTTGTATACCATAGGATTACAGAATCAATCAGGTGGGAAAGAACCTCAGTAGGTACCCAGTTCAGTCTCCTGCTCAAAGCAGAGCCTACATCAATTTCAGACCATGTAGTTCAGAGTTTTGTCTAGTTGGGCCAGAGCTCCCACAGGCCTTCTAGGTCCAGTACTTGATTATACTTTTAGAGGAAACTTTTCTTTGTCTAGTCACAGCCTGCCCTGCTTCATCATTCTGCCATGCACCAACTGGGAGGAGCCTGCCTCAGTTTCTCACTAATATCCTGTAGGTATGGACAGGCTGCTATTAGCTACCCTCAAAGCCACCTCTTCCTCCAGGCTTAAAAGTAATCATTTCCTTAGGCTATCCTCATAGAATCTTTAAAAACAAATATTTATTGTCTTCACAGAAGGAACTTCCTCACGTGGGCAAGTGGAGAGGGGCAGGCACCGATCTCTCCTCTCTGGTGCCCAGTGACAGAACGCAAGGGAACAGCACAAAGCTGTGTCAGGGGTGGTTTAAGTTGAATATTAGGAAAAGGTTCTTCACCCAGAGGGTGGTTGGGCACTGGAACAGGCCCCCCCAGGGAAGTGGTCACAGCACCAAGCCTGACAGAGCTCAAGGACTGTTTGGACAATGGTCTCAGGCACACGGTGTGACTCTTGGGGCTGTCCTGTCCAGGGCCAGAAGTTGTCCTGTGCAGGGCATTGTATATTGCTTGTTTTTATGTTCACATCCATTAAAAAACTGCCGTTGAGAGCAAAATACTTTTTTTTAAATCATCTAGAAAATTTCTTTAAATTGTCTGAAGAATTTGGAAAGAGTACATAAAAGTTTCTCTGGTGCAGATGAGTAGTATACTCAAAAAATCATAAATCCTCTTTGTAAAATCAGTGGTCATATGTACTTCACAACTTCTTCCTAATTTTCTCATTTTGGTTGCTGAACCACTGACAAAATAATTTCAATCAGTCACCCAGACCTAGATGTATTTGCATCCCTCTCTCTTCTGAAGAATAGTGGAAGAATACCATCACGCCATTCATGTAACACTTTCTGAAATTATTTTCCAACTCTCATTAAAAGGCTATAACATTAGATAAAAAGACAGAGACAGCACCAGTTCTGGCAATATTATCTGGATTCAATAGGATGTAATAATCCTGAACAAAGTCCCTCCAACCACAGGAATTTTTAACAGAATATTTGCATCATTTTGGCAATAAAACTTAAACCTAATATCACTACTCCTATGAAACACAAATTCTAAATACACTATTTCTGTAAAAAAATAAAACCTTTAAATAGATCAGAAACAAATAAATGTGTTGAGTAGTAGGCCAAGATGCAGACCAGTACGCATGGAGTCAGCCTTGGTGCATTTTTATGACAGACTTACAAGATCCCACAACGTGTTCGAACATCGAATGCATTCAATCTGGAAAACTTCCCGGTTTATACATCTGTCCCTTTAGCTTGTGCTATGCAGCATGTACTCTGTTACCTTATGACTAACATCTTCAAGAAGAATAAAAATATATCAGCTTGCAACTTCCAATTCTTCCCCCAAGCACAGGGAATAATTCTTAACATAATATTAAAAGTCTGTTTAAAATTCAATGCATCCAGTCTTAGCAGGTGAAGAATCAACTTCACTTCACCTTCTGTTTTTGACAGCTTTTTTTCACATTTCACTTTTAAACAGCAATTTATAAATTGTTTGACCCTTTTCAGTCAGGCATGCCTTTCAGTCATATGAACTGGCATGCATATTCTGATCAGAAAATGGTTTTGCTGTGATAAAAGTGAAATCAAATTAGTAATTAAACATTTTAGCTCTTTCTAAGTGATAGTAGCAGAAAACAACCAGGAAATGTTCCTTAAATCTTCCTGAAATCTAGCCCATTTTCTGTTGTCTAGGGATCATTCTCAAGACTATTAAATGTTGCAGAATATTACAGAAATTCTGAAACAGATGCAGAAGAAACCTGCTATTGTTCCTTACCTTGGTAACAGATTACTTTGAAAATTATACTTTTATATTTAACATCAACAAAGTGATTTATTTTTACATTGGAAAATCAAAACTTCAGAGAGTAACCTTTTCCTAAGAACAAAATTATTTCTGTTCACATGAAAAAATGCTGTGCCATTAGACTAGTTTATTTTGTATTTTTAATTCAGATTCAGACATCAGTCACACTACTGTTTCAGGTCTCTAGATCTGGATGGCTGTAGCTTTGTTTTAGGCTTGCAAGTCAACAATTATTTTAAATTATCATAGGCAGGCTTCAAAATATTCCTTCAGAAATGTGAGAATCATCTATGTGTTCAGCTTTGCAGACTTTGAATAGTATTGTCTCTAATTATTTATATATTTGGCATATAAACTGTTTCAGACTCATTGGAAATAGCATATAAGAAACACTTTTTCTATCCACTTATTATTGACATCTATTCTGGGAGACAGTAGCTCTGGATAAGAAGACTATCTAGATGCTACAAAGAGAAACTGCACAAATAGAAGCACATAGTTCTAACTGAAGGGAAATGGCAGAAAAGGGAGCTTTTGTCTGTGTTTTGCAAAGTGTTGAAAACACAGCATTTGTTACTAATGCAACAGCCACTAATGTTTCTTAAGTCATGATTCAACAGTTCCTGGATGTTATCCTTGAAATTACTCTGTGAAAGCAGATGCCTGTACTCATATAAAGTTTCTTGCAGTACTGGGAGTCTGCACCTGAACAGACAACTGCAACTCAACACATTTAAACAAAGGCAGATTATTATTTAGACATAAAAACTCAGTAAGAATTTACCCTGTAAATTATCATGTCCTCTTCTGTGAACACAGACAAGAGGAATATATGGAACTTCGCAGTTTGATCATCTGAACTCTTAGAAACCAGAGGACACAAAGTATGTTTTGTTATCAAAAAGAAATATCTACTGCAGAAATCAAGGAGGTGTTGGAAAAGCATTTTTTCCATTACATCACTTCTCTGATTAAAAGTTGGATTTATGGTTTCAAGATCACAATAAAAGCCATTAACGCCTGTGATTTTCCAGTGTGCAAACAACTTTTCATTCCAAATTAGCTTATTCAAAGCCATTCAATTCACTTTACATTAGCATGGAAGGCATGCTTTCTTCATCCATTAGATTACCCTAATATTTGGCCTATAAGGTGAAAAAGACAGTATTCTATTTTTTGTCATTTCTAACCCTAAACCTCAGACTGCAGATGTCTTCCAGCTAGGCAGTTAGCATCAGCCTAGTCTTCTTCAGATCTTTTTTCCTGCCTAACATTACATGAGACTTTTTTCCATAAGGGGCAGGCTACTGTACTTTTCCATTGCTCCTACATCCTTTGGGCCTATTGTCAGTAAAGGAGTGAAGATGGAAATTGGAGATTTTCTCCACACCTTTTACATTTTTCAATGTAGGTTAGCAAAATGGAAACATTTAAAACAAATGCAGGAGAGGTGGAATAGCACCACAAAGCAACACTTCATGATTGTACTGAAGTACCATATTTTCATGAGAAGCATCTTGCCTCAGAGAAAATTAAAAAAGGCAAATGCTAAGTAATATGTAATTTTACAGCTGGCACTATGATAAAGATAGGCAATTTCTCTGTTTTCTTACAAATCTATTACTTCTTCTTAGCAAAAGCTCTTAAGACACTGATTAGAAATTGTAACCTTGTACATTTTTATGAAACATGAATTATGTCCCTATTGTGTTTCTAAAGAATGAATAGACTATAAGATAAATCTAAACCAATGAAATTAGAATTTAAGGAGGGATAGATTTTAGAGAATCCACTTAAAAGGTTGTATTTTCATGACAATTATACTAAAAGAGAGTTAATTTTTGATGTGTATTTCACAGCATTTTCCTGAGAATCTCTGCTAGATCTGAACATTGAGAAGTAACACAAGGTTAATTAAAGTAGTGTATCGCTTTTATCAGCACCTTTGAAAGTTGACAATTACCACCTCTCCAAAGTAAATACAAAGCAGCAGATATGTGAGTAATTTACTGTAGCTATATTGCTCCTGCTAATTCATGATGCAAATGATTTAACAATTACTATTACACTAGAGCCTTAGGGAGCAGTTGTCCAACGTGTTTCCCTCTGACAAGAGTCGTCTGTCTTGCTCTTGATGTGTTGGGAGCTTTAAGCAGATGCATCATGACCCAGCCCTGTTCCTGTGGCTGACCTATGGAAAATCCTATGTGTATCAATGGCAAATAAATCCGTAAAATTGCAGAGATAAATCTTACATAGTTATGAAGTTTCAATTTAACAGTAGAAGCCTGCAAGGGGTAAAAATAGCTCCCAGCATTTGTGGATCTCTGTCCTTTTCTCTGCTCTTGAACATTTTTAACTCCTTAAAATGTTTTGATATACCACTAATAGAGATACAAGAGGCATAATATATATAGAGAGAAGAGATATAATTCTCTATTATATCAGTAATAGAGAAGATGAGATACAAGATACTGCTTGTTTTATATGCCTATAACATTGAAGGCATTTCTGTAATGCTTTGAAAAATCAGATTGTTCTACATTCCCCTTACCTTTGGTTTCGCTCATAATGTTTAGATTTTCCCCCCACAGAGACAAGGCCAAATATGATTATTAATTAATAATAAATGCTTCCTTTTAAATGGCTTCATCAGTTAAGCAAAATTGATGGATATGTGAAAAATAAAAAACCTAGTTATACTAAGTAAAGTACTGGAACAAGCACAACTGCATTGTTCTATGACAACAAGTGATAGTATACTAATAAAATTCAGTAGGTAAGCATCCAGATTAAAACATGACTGTAATATTAATGGAAGTTGTATGTCTTCTACTACAGATGAACAGCTTCTCTGCACATTAACCAAAGACTGAAAGAAGACTATTTCATGGTTTCCTATGAAAGAAAATTATAATCTGTATTTCTTCAGATTTAAGACTACAAAGAGTATAATATAAGGTATCAAACTGGTTACAGATTATTTCCTTCCATGGGGTATTGATTAACTCCTATACACTGCATTTTAAAGTTTTACAGAAAACCTGCATAAAAAAATGTGATGTTCATATAGAAAAAGAAATTTTGATCTGTGGAGTTACTTCCAAGAAGAATAAGTTCTGGAGGCCTCGTCAAAAGCTGTATTTCACTAAGCTTTGCAGCTAATTGCTCTCAGTTTGTTCCGCTTTAAACTGAATTCAGACACCTAGGGCATAAGTACATCACAAGGACGCTGTCAAAATTTTAGATCAGTAAAGAAGGTAATTTTTACCTTGGAAATACATATTCTAGGTATTTGGAAAGAGTGAATACTGTATATGACAGTCTCTAAATCTCCTGAAGTATAAGTACTTCAGTTCACTTTGTAATATGTGCTAGAAACACAATGCCAATACAGATCACTCAAGTTGGCAAATCCGGTTCTCTAAGTTGCAGGCAACAAAAAAATATTTTTCTAATTCTGAATAGACACACTTTTTCAACAAGTTTTCAGAGTCCACAGAACTTTCTCAACATCCTCTACTAAATGTAAGGCCTGTAGGAAAGACCAAAAGCTACAGACATGCTATGACACAAAAAGAGAGCAGGAGAAATTCAGGACAGTGTCAGTGTACAAATTTACTGTAACAGTTATAAATCTGTGCAATAAAACTCCTTCATGACTCTAGGAAATAATGCATATTGCACATTTTAGAAAAGATAAATAAAACCCCCGGCCCCCCTGTTTTTACAAAAGTTTTTCTCTACCTATTGATCTTACCTTTTACAAAAGCTATTTCAAAAGCTACATATTTCAGGAAACCTAAATTTCAACAAATTGGGATGTGAAAGTATCTTGCCAGCATGGAGATCAACGTAACTGTTATTTTTCTTGTTGACAGATATTTTAGTTTTTGTATTTATACTAAATTTCAATGCATTAGTGTCTTTCAACAGTGTATCAACTTAGTTTGACCATGAATGTATCAAATGAAGGTCTAAGTTTTGCTGTTCTTTGGAGAAAAAGTTCATTGTATCCAAAGCAAAATGCCCAAGTCTTAGAACCTTGCATCACTACCATCAGAGGTCATGATTTCGGAGAGGGCATAGATGATTGTAAGAAAGATAGGTCTCTACAAGGTGAATTATTTTACATTAGATATGACCAACAGCAGGAAAAAAGGACATTAATTCAATAAATATAAGTACTTTATCATATGTCTGAAGACCAACTAGTAATTTGAGGCAGCTACTTCAAGGCACTAGAAATAAAAAAAATGAAAGCCATCATAAAACCTTCCAAATGACAAAAAAGAGATAAAGATCATACGTGCCACTGTTCAGCTTTCAGTATCCGGTTTATAAAATTCAAAATTCTAAATGAGGTTTGTAAGATCTCTAAAAAATTTAAAGAGAAACACCTCAGAAGGCCAGCAGATGACTATAAAACCTCACTGGGAGCTTTAATGTTTGAGCATACGGCAGAACAAGATTTGCAATTCAGGATGCACACCTGATTCTGGAGTGGGGGCAGAGCTTAGCACCATGCAGCCATGATTAGGCTGCTATCCTATACTGTGCACACCATCACTGGGGAATGTGGTTTCAGGAGGTAGGAAAGGTGAGTGCACCCCCAGAAGTGTGCCATTTTGCCTCCCTTTCTCCAGCAGGAATGTTGTCGGGATCAGCCCTGCAAACCCTGTCCTCTGCTACGGCTGCCCATCCCCTACTCATTCTGCTGAAACACAGTTCCAAGTCACGGTGATGGAAAGCAGCATTGGTGTGAGAAGCACTGTGTGGAACTGAGTGAGGAGGTGAGCCCAAGCCCAGCTGAGTCCAACCCGAGCTGAAAGGAGCTGAGCCGAAGGGAGCTGAGTGGAGACGCCGGTGCCAGAAGCAGCCGTGCGGAATGGAGTCCAGCATCCGAGGTGGCAGTATGGCAGGATGGGGACGATCGAGCCTTCAGGGGTTTGCCCATCATTGTTTTTCGTTGTCTTGGGCTCAGGGACGGGAAACCTGGCTGTGAGAACAGCTGCTATCTTTGTCCTGGGAACCACTCTATCATCTTGTCTTTGTCCTTGCAGCCACGGAGAACCAAGTTGAGGTGGAGAACACCTTTTCTGTGTAAAACACTTTTTTTGTTATTAACATGTCTGCTGTTACTGTGCACTTCTTATTCCATTGCTTTTTGGATGCAGTAAATTGTTATCTCAACCCATGGGCTCTGCCTTTGTCCCTCTCTTAGCAGAAGGTGTGGGAGGAAAGGGGGGTGGCTTATTTGGAGTTTAATTTCTTACTGGTGTTAAAACCACTACCTCTCCTCAAATTAGAAGCATAAATGACCTCCTCTCAGGAAAACAAGGATCACTTCTTTCATTTAAAATATTCCCAGAAGAGAAGCAAATTATAGTATTAATATTCCCTTTCTCCTTCTCCTATTCTCCTTCTCCTTCTCCCTACCTAACTCAACTGACCAACAACCAAGGCACCCACCAAAATATGGTGAGAATATATTTTAGCCCAATCTAAAAATCATATTTTGTCTTTGAAGGAGAGTAACCAAATTATTATTGGGGAATCTTTTCTTCTCTATATATAGAAAATGGCAATATGAAAGAGGAAGAAAAAGAAGAGTATGACTGTGGAACTCATTGATTTTAACAATTCCCTGTTTCCTCCTCTGTGCTCTCAGGACTATTTATTCATTTTGCATTAAACAATCACTGGAGGATACATAAGGATTGAAACCCAAGACTACTCCTCTTTCATCTCCTGATTACTGTCTTACAGAACTAACTCATGCTTCCTCTCTCTGATACACAATCATTTATTATTTTCTGCAGTGTGACACAGCAGAAAGAGTTATATCAGTAAATCTATCAAACTGCCAGTGTAAGAACTCAGAACCCAGTGGTCCTCCCATCTGAAGAAAGGATTATTTACTATTACTTAATAGAAATTAATTACTATTTATAATAATAATTAATTACTATTCTGCGAAGCTGAAGAGAGAGAGGAAGTACCCATTTTAACTCCTACATTTTAGTGTTCTTTTCATTTGATGTAGTTGTGGCTTTCTGTGAATCCAATCATGTCAGCATGAGTTAGGCCTGCAGTGGCTATCATAACTTACCATTATTTACCAAGCTCTGACAACTCTAAATTCCCTACTTCCTACTTACTCCCTACACTCTATCCTGACCCATTTGTAACTCCAAGATTTCAGCTGCTGCTAAATGGAAGTAGAGGGCCAGAAGAAACTAGAAGAATCTTTTTGTTGACTTGAGTCCAAAACAACTCTTGGATGCCCAGGGAACACATGGAGGATATATCATACTAAAAAAGGATACCAAAGGAAAAAAACACACCAACATACATAAAAATAAGCTGTTAGAATATAAAGTCATATATTTATTCAGCAAAAAAAATTATAGCATAGAAGTGACCTAGGACACTCATAACAAAGGGAAACTACACAGAAGAGGCATTTTGGGAACATGAAGGAACAACAAAGATTAGTAATAGTGCAATGTAATACCTAGTTATGAACTATACAGGAACGACAGATTAGGCTGAAGAATAATAATATCCATGAGTGTCATTAATCTTAAAAAAATACATTAATAATCTCACTTCCAACTCATACTTCTGCTTTACAGCACAAATCGTATCGTTCTTTAGCCAACTCTTCACCACTTTATTGGTTTTTTACTGATCCCATCTTTAGTGATCGTTTCCGTTGAGGCAATACATCAAATGTTGTGTTGAAGTCCTTACAGATCATATCTATCACATTTTCCTTATTAAAAAACCAAACCCATAAAGTGTCTCTTTAAATTAGAGCCACACTACATTTTATCCATCCTCAGGTTGATGCTCATGCATACCTGAACTAATCTTTATTATTTTTCAAATGTTCCCAGTTTAAGAAATTTCTCCTTTTCCTTGGTGTTTTTACATTTAGGTGTAAACAACCCTCCCACTTATCTGCTACTTGTCTCTTTAAGGTTTCAGACTAGCCAGTATATGGAGCCAGTGACAAGTGAGCAAATCTATGAAAATATAGCAATTCTTTTTGTAGTGAGCTGTGGTGTAGGTAAAAGTTTATGGCACTAGGCACAAACTGATGAACTCTGCTGGACTGTGCCAGTTATGTGCAGAGTCCATTCACATACATCTGATTTTATTCCCAAGATTGCTGTGGCCTGTCCCTTATTTTTCCTTATGCCTAATTGACTGAGGAAACCAGAACACCACAATACTGCATTTGACCCTGCATTAACTTCACACTACACTTTATATAAAGAGACTTACTGCCATTCCTAAAATAATAAACTTTCATTAGAAGGTTGCTATATATGGGATGTATTGCCCAGAAACTTCCAAGCAGGTGGCCAGAAATACGCTCTTTCATTATCTGGGGCATTCTAGCCCAGCACTAATTCAGATAATGAAAACCGTGACTAAAGTATTTACTGTTCTCAGATCACATTGTATGTCATACAGTCCAACAGATTAATTAAAAACCCTTGTAGTGGAGCTGCTATTTCTTTCTATAGTGTTCTTATTCATTCAGCATTGTTCATGAGGGATTTTTTCATTTCCCAAATGATACATAATAAACATTTTTTTGCTGTCACATCTAACTTGGCATCATTAATACTACACGAAAGTATTGGGAGCTATTGTTATTTTGAAAGTGATTTATCTAAATATTTAAATAATCTTTCTATGGTATCCCTTTATAGACAACTTTAAGATAGTTGGACCTATCAAATGTTTTGTATATTTGCAGAAGTCCCAATAAAGACAGACCAGAAGATCCTCCAAATACACTGATGAATGTGAAATACAATAAAAACAACCAGTAAATGTTGCTTATAACTGCTAAATCATTGCATGATTTTCATTCTGTAAGACATCTGAGGCTTTTCATTGACGGAGAGAGAATACTCGATTACATGCACTACAAGATGAGATTTCATGAATTCTTACAGAAAAATGCCTTAAAACCAGAATGATTTAGGGAATCAGTCTATGCACAGCCCATAAAAACATGTAAGTCTGAAGTCCTCTTTCGATGTGGATCAAGCATTTGCTGACAGGTTGCAACACACATTCTTCAGTCTACATGCATTAGGGAACCGCTAACCTTAGCAAGTGGTCTCCAGCCACCAAAAAATAATCACCCTAAAAATCATCCTGGGAAGGAAGCCAGTTGTGTCAAGATTGAATGGGAAGAAAGGAGTTTCTGGAGATACGGAACATTTGCTTTAACAGAAAGTGTGCTACATAAACAAGCTTTTTAGTGAGAAGACTAAGTAAAAAGCCCCTCATTTTAAAAAAGTTATCTTCTTTAGTCAAAGATCAGTTCATGCAAGTGCAAGACAAATAATGACTGAGGTGTTTAAGAAAGAAAGACCAGACATGCTCCAGAAATTCTTCTAAGTCAACAGAAGTAACATGAAAAGGAGGCATGAGAATTTAGCTAAAATTTTCATAAATATAGGAGAAGACCTCAGAAAATGAATTTTTTTTTGCTGAGTCTTTCATGCTTCTTATACCTGTAATACTGAGAGTTAATAAAGGAATTCTAGGTCTACTGATTGACAAAACTTGGAATATAAACTATTTTGTAGCTCCCTAACATGCAGGACTGGCTAGCTGGAATATCAAAAGTTCATCCCTAGACTTAGATGAGTACACATGCATTTAAAAGTTCTGTTGTGCTAAAAAGAGTCAGCTTTGTCCAAAATACAACGGTTTATTGTTAATTTTACTGTCAGCTTTGTTCAGATGGACAAATCAAAGTATTAGGTTTGCACGTCAGTGAGTGACATCTGTAGTCAGCAGGTTTCCTCACAGACATTCTCAAGCTAAAGAGATCGTGTGGTTTTGGGAGAAGGCAAATACCTCTTGCATATCACAGGTAGAAAGACTTTCTTATGAAGTCCAACTTAGTCCCTGTAACTGTGCTGGACATCTGTGATCAAAATATTGTCACAAAATGATTCATGCTCCAGGAGAAGAAAGCTATTTCACGTGAAAACATTGAAATGTAACAGCAGAGATGATTCTAAGATTTACAAACTTCATAGAGTTTAGCATTCTAAACCTCGGGATAAATAACAGCTTACATAACACTGCTAACATATTAATAGTGCGTCTGTTACTCATTTGTATCCTTCACATTTTTTATAGCACAACATCTTTCTTTTCATATAGATTATACATGACAAGAGCTGTAATTAAGGTAGATCTTTGGATTTTATCTATTTAGAAAATCATAACATTTAAATAATAATTAATGAAGTCATAGTGAAAAGACCTAATGTCTACATTAACAGCTCAGCATTTTCTTGCATTTCACCTACTCTGCAAAATACAGGTTTGTATTGTAAAGAAAGCAACAATAGAAAATAAGTCAGAAATTCAGTCACACACTTTCACATTGTCTGGAAAGAATAAGGAAGTGAAGATGTTAAATGTTTTTTTGATCCCTCTCTCACATCTTACCTAAAGGATCACTGAAATCCATAAGCTGTTTCTAATTAGTTTCTAATGACCTGAGAGTTGTGCAAGTTTAGCATCTTCTATATCTCATTTGATTTCCCTTTTGGACTAAAATGATATCAAGAGGGCTAAAATGAAGATAAAACACACCTCCATGATCCCTCTGGTTATTGGACCAGAGACATAAATACAGGAAGGGCTAAGGGTAAAGACCATCATCATCAGTAGTTTTATAACCTGTATTAACAAAAAAATACAGGAGTGATTGTATAACCATAGAGTCTATTGATTTACTCTTTATAAAATTCAGAGTAATGTCCAGATGGTTCTCTAACCTCTTGATTGCAAAAAAGTTGCATCTTTCCTTCAAGATTCAGTAATTAATCCGCTACCCTACAGAAAACTATCTCAGCAACAATCTGTCTCAGATGTGTTGAGGAAAAAAGAAAAATTATAAAGGACCAGATTCACATTTTTTTGTTCATTAATTACTATTTGGTATCCTGATAAACTTAGCAATTTAGGAAGTGATCGAAGTAATTATGATATTGGCACTGACTTTAGAAAATGCATAAAACCCTCCAAGGTTTCAGAGTTAATTAGCTAAATATTAAAGTAATCAAAGTGCTGAATTTTTTAATTTATTGATAGTAATATTTGTGACTACTATAGTTATATACCTGTTTCCTATTTGCAAGCAAATGAAGAGAGGGTAATGTTAGTCCTTAGTAATCCTTAGTGCAACATTTTTTATTTGCTTTTTAAAATTTGGACTCATTATAGGTATATAATTGGTTATATATCATACCAAGAAGTCATTCAGTTGTAAAACATCTCCATATATTTTAACTAAGAACTGCCTCAAGGTGATGAAATAGACACGATACAAAATATCAGGGTTGTAAAGCAAGACAGTCTTTGAAGAGCTGTTGAATCTATAAATCTCACAAACACTCTAAAATATGCCTTAAAAAAGTGACCAAACTTGTCATTTAAAAGGAAAAAAATACTGACAATATTACATGCCATGACTGAGATGGTAAAGTCACCATGATTAAAATGGAGTAATTCACTTTGAACTAACTCTAGTTGAC
Organism: Gymnorhina tibicen; assembly: GCA_013399875.1. Classification (NCBI taxonomy): domain Eukaryota; kingdom Metazoa; phylum Chordata; class Aves; order Passeriformes; family Artamidae; genus Gymnorhina; species Gymnorhina tibicen. The sequence goes on from VXAZ01008004.1 coordinate 189,626, forward strand.
TCCTCTAATGTGCCTGAGGATTGTCTGTGGCAAGCCCAGAGGAAATCTTTTGTGCTTCAATAAGCAATAAGCCTTGCAAGTCATTATTCTTTCAAAGACTAACATAGAGGATACCCATAATATTTGGGCTTTTTCTTGAGCCCCTAGGAGTCCAAGGTACTAATTTAATACATGAACTTTTAAGATTAGATTTCTATTATATGATTTACACTATTTGCCCTTCTTAAGACACAACTTCAGGAGTGTCTCAATGGAGAAAAACAGAAGCAGTATTGTTCAATAATCCACCAAATATAATAAGTAAGAATAAAATTTGTCTAAGCAATTCATACAGTGCGCAATCCACTAAAAACAGTGTTATCAATAAAATCTCCACCTAAAATGTGTTTTATGTTGTTTCAAAGGCATTGCTCACACATTATTATATTTTTTGTTTTGTTTTGTTTCTGGCAATACCAAGCAATCTGTTACAACCAGCTGTTTTGTAATCCTTCAATGGCAGAACTGTGGTGGGATTAAGAAGCCCTTGTGATTCTTGTACTTCTTGCTCTGCAGTGATAAACATGCAACTTCCATCACAAGCATACAGACGCCTGCATATCTTGCTATGCATACTGTAAACAGCAACCCAGTTCTCCATTGCTCCTTCAAGAGAAATAGATGCTTTTTGAATTAATCTTGCATCATAATTTTACAGGTTAGTCACTGTCACATCTTTCATTTCTATACTTTCTAAAAATGGATTTTTCAGCTTTGTGTGAAGTGAATTCCCGCATTTTTTTTATAAAGAATGAATAGGTAAAATTTTAAAAACTCAGCATAGCTTAAACTTTGAGTATATCAGATTGCCAAAGCCCAGAATTAATTAAGTCACTTATGTGGAAGCACAATAAATAAATGAAAATACTATGCCCACTGAAGTTGTGGAGGCCTCATCCCTGGAAGTGTTCAATGGGGCTTTGAGGAAGTTGTCCCTGCCCACAACAGGGGTGGGAACTAGATGATCCTTCATATCCCTTTGAACCCAAGCTATTCTATGATTCTATGAATAAAATTGCAATAGTACCTTTGTTCTATAGAATCCAAATAGAAATATCATCTCATATACACCTCACGGATGAAGTAGCATTAGATTTCCAGGAGGCTATCCACACACAACAGGGACCGAGTAAGACCTATATTCACAGATTTATCCTATTCAAACATACTGGGCTTCTAGAAGCAACTTACCAGTCAAAGATAGTACTCCTTTTAAAGCTGCTGCAGCATTAATGTTGCAGCTTGTCTCCATTTTTCAGCTAAATAGAGGTTTTCTTTTTCACATCACATAAAGTCCTCAACCAGCTCAGGCCTTCTAATAAATTGCTAACTCTGTTACAGTATATCTTCTATTATGCCTCTTGTTACTTTAGTAAGACAGGAAATTAAAGCTATAAAACACTTTCAAAATGATAGGGCACACTCAGGCAGTCATTTTTCTTATGTTCCAGTAGTATTCTTCAAAAGACCTTTTATGATACTAATATTAAATTCTTTGAACTCTGAAGAATCTGTTGAAAGTGTTGAATTTCTAAGATATAAAGCTCAAATATTGCATCTACTCATGCATTTATTAAAACTGAGAATGTGGGATGGAATTAAAAAAAAAGCACAAAATGCAATGCAGCTAAATAATATATGACCTGATACATTTTAGATCCACATTAGAGACTACAATGTGTGGAAATTTGATTTAATGCTAAGGAAAATCTATTTTGCTTTTGTCTCACCTTACGTGGCCAAATGCACACCAGATGTGGTCATTCATATAAAAGGTTGGTAACTGCACACTGAAGCACAGAAAACCAGACAAATACTATAATGGTCACTTATTCAGCATGCTCACATTAAGGAAATTGAATCAAGCTTATGAAACTATGCATTCTTTATTAACCCCATAGAAGAAGGTCAAACTGACTGCTCTTCTAATGTAACGCACACTAAAAAGATTGAAAGACATCATGTGAAAGAAAAGCACAGAAAATCCTAAGTCTCCTAGTGAAACATTTCCAAAATGAAATTAATAAAAATGTTGAAGGATTTATCTCATTGTTAAGAACTAAATACACGTAATCACATATGTTTGGAGGGGAAAAAATGGAAAAAGAGGAAAGGGAAGAGGAAAAAGGAAAAGTAAAATGAAAGAAAGAAAATTAAAAAGATAGAAAGAAAAAAGGAATGAAGAAAAAAATAAAACTAAGCTAAGCTACCAAAGCTTATACTCAATGTTTGTTAAGAATTAAAGACTGGACTCAATGATCTTAGAGTTCTTTTCCAACCTGTATGATTCTATGATTCTGTGTTCATTATTATGTCAAATATATAGTAGAAGTAGATTCCTTGCTTACTAAGTGGGCAGAATGAAGGTGTTCAATTAGGAAGCCTAAGAGAAGAGTGAATATTCACTATGTAAATCCTGATTTCTCTGCAATTTAAAGTTCTATATTCATTTTGCATTTCACTGTAGCTGTCAATTACTCTTCCACTTTCATTTGATCTATTTTATAGAGATTTTAAACAACCTTTTGGTGGCAGTTTTAATTTAGTACATGGACACTTTCATTTAGCAGTATGTAGCAATATACTCTTAGAAGGTACAACGTTGCCATTCTAATTGAAATGTACTCGTTCAAATTAAAAATAAGTCTTCTACTCCTTCTATACACTAAAACAATAGAAATGAAGTGTAAATACTAAAGGCTATTTTCTCAATTCCACTCAGTTCTGCAATGTTCACTTTTTCCTTATTTAGCAAATTATTTCTTTTTTTTTTCATGTATGTTTGGCTAGAAATTTAGTGGGCTAAATCTAAGATAAAACCACTCAGTAACTTATGTTTCCTTTCTCATTTTTGACACATTTCTTCTCTGTTGGAATTCCAAAGCAATCAACTACCTGGGGATATATACTTCTTCAGAGATCTCTTCTCCACTATATCAATTAACTCAAAAGCAATTTTGGATACCATCCAATGTACTACCACCATCTGGTCTCCCTTAAGCCTCACAAGCTGGAGTAGACTTGAATTGGTCTGAATGATGGTAATTTTCTAAATTATTAACAAATTAAGCATGTTCCTATTCTGTTTCCTTTCTCTGATTTGTTAAGAAATTTCCTAGTGACCTAAAGAATCCTTGGGAATATTTTTTACATTTAAAAGAAGCCTCTGAGACTGCTTGTGGATCACCTGAGTCACTGCAATGTGATACTCTTCAGGAGCAATTCCCTTACAACTGTGATGGAGGAAATTGTGAAAAATGCATTTCAGCTTGCACCTAATCTTTGAATCTACCTGTCATTTTTATGTAAAACAAGCTCATGGAGCAAAAAGTCAACTCATTGGTCTCCTTTGATATAGAAATGAGAAATGGCTGGGCAACATGACTGGCCCAAAGAAATGGAAGGTGCATCTAGACTTAGTAATGTGAAGACAGCCACAAAAGAAATTTTTCAGGATTACAGAGAGGCCCACCTCCAAAGTTAGTAAAATTATACCTTTTTTTCTCTCTTTTTTTTTCTATCAAGACAACATAGATCTTTTCCTCTGTTCAGGTTTTATAACATGTTTGCCACTTGGTAAAGAAATATGACTGAAATATGTCATGTGATAGATGTTTCTTTTCCTCTGCCCAGATGAATAAGTCTCCTCAACACAGAAGCCCTTCCGTGTCTATGTGGAGGGAGGAAAGAAGAAAAGTAGAAGAAGTCTTCTTACTTTATTTTATATTCCATTAAGATATTTTTGTTTAAGATGGCAAGGAAGTGTTGCATGCCACAGACTGACCTTGTGTACTTCCCTATCTGTTCCCAGATGACTCTAGGTTGTTGTCCTTTAGGTTTTACTCCTTATTTTTGCCTCTCCCTACTGTCATGTATAATAGATTAGGAATCTCTTCATAATTACCAATCCCTCAAGGCCAGTGTGTCTTCTACCACCAGATCTGAAAACTGCACTTTAATTATGCATTCAGAATTGGAAAAACAACTGTGACTATAACATCACCAGTAAAATTATGGCATAAAAGAGCTATGAGAAAAATTTGCTCTGCCATAGCTTGGGCTCTAAATTCTAACAGCTTCAGCATATGAACTTTTACAAGTACACTTCTAGCACTGGGGATTTTGTTAGCAAGAGGGAAGACTCGGCTATAGGAAATTATTGGAAACCCAGTAGCTTGGAAACCCAACAGACTCACTGCTAGAAGCCACAGAACTTGTAAGGATTGTCATTGGCCAGAAACCTTATGGCTTGGTACCGGGGAAACAAAAAAGGTATCTTATAGTCTTTCTTCCTAAAACACATATAATCATTGACCATTACATAAAACTTCATTTTAAAAACAGCATTGTGCATGAGTATAGGTGTGCAAATATACATGTATAAATATATGCATGTGTGTGTGTATGTGTGTGTGTACATGCAGATGGTCATATTTACTACTAAGTGTCACAAGTTATGAAAAATCATATTGTGGGGGTGTTCTTTTATGATAGGTCTTTTTGACAAATCCTTATAAGAACTGAGCACTGAAGAAGTTATCCATTGCTAAATAGGAAGATATACTAAAAAGAAGACTGATTTGTTAATGTTATTATGTACCACATTCCCTGAAAAGATAAATCTTAAATGAAATATGAAGCCGAAAAAGGATTTGTGTTCTATGTCCAAAAATAGGATGGACTAGGAAAAAGTATCCCTGAAAATCTGAACCAAAAAAAGGGAATGTAAACCTATAGAAACAAACTAAATGTGAGCTATGCCCCTCATTTTGCTGGGGTAATATGAAGGCAGTGAGGTTTCCAGTTTAGAGCAAATGGCTGTGAGCAAGAGGATTCTTGGTTCTAATCCCCAGTGAGCCAACCTCAGGCAAGTCATTCAGCTTTCCTTTGCTTCAGTCAATCCAGCTTAAAACCACAAAAAGCAGGTCCTCAGTGAAGTCAGATTCTGCTACTACGCCAAGATATCTCTCGGGCAAATAGACAGGGAAAAAAAGTGTAAGAAGAAAACTACATAAAGAAGGGGGGAAAAGCCTTCTTAATGGTTTGCAAGAGGTTGAACAGAGGCCAAATACACCACCATGCTGATATGAAACATTTCCTAATGGAATTTGAGATGTTATGCTAAAGTAGGTACATTTTCTATTGAGATTTCTAAATTTATGATAGTGTACCCTGCATACAATACTTTGTACTTTGATAATAATTTACTAATTTACCATCACGAATTAGCACCCTTCCAGAGTTACATTAGTAACTTAAGACATTAGAATTTTTAAAATACAGGGATTTCTTCTCACATAAAGTGAATCAATAATTCAGTTGTTCAGCCAATTCCCCTCTGCCTCCAAACATTTTACTAGAAAGATGAATATGAGAATAGAATCGACAGCTTTAGGGTGTGATACACAAATAAAAGATAATGAAAACTAGAATTAAATTCATGGGCTGCATTTGTTTTCTCTGCATGCTTAATAGAGTCTCCCATTGTTAAGGACTCTGTAAGTAATCATAGATTTCTTATTTAGTCTACTGGAAGAAAAAAATGAGGTACTATGAGGATTAAAATGACACAAATTATAAAATAGATAAAATATACATGCATGGGCTACTCAGTTGGTATTTTTTCTGCCAGCATGTAAAAAAATTATAGATGCAGTAAATATTTGAGAAATCATTCTCTTTACAGCATTATGCATGGAGTTGTCAGTTTTCACCACTGAGCTTTGTTGATTTATATGAAATACCTAATTTAAATATAAAAGGGATAGTTACATTTATAGCACACTTGAGTATTTAGGAATACCTACTGATATTGCGGCACTTCTTTTTTTATTCGTATAAAAGCAATCCATACAAATAAATAGGAGCAATGCTAATCAGCAGAGGAAACAATGGCCATTTTTTTGCTTTTCTAACAGATTTCATTGCAGGCTGTAAATGAACAGAGTAGCCAGTGTACAACACAGTATTCATTCTAAACATATATTCTAATTGTCCCGATGAAGAAACTATCAGGTAAGACTGTTTTATCATATGCATTACTTTGACACACATAATCATCCCTGTGTTTCTTCTAACTTCTAACTTAATTAAAATGTATTAAAAGGTATCATTCTGCCACATATTGCAAATAAAACTTTGAATTGCTGCATTTTCAGTTAAGAATGAGATTAATTACAATACTGATAGGACACCCTTGCAGTAGGGGTCCAAGGATTCCTCATGCTTTGGATTCTTTTTTCTCCTATCTGTTGGAAGATCACTGTAGGTCAGTCATGCAAACTGTGTATTTTTTCCTCCCAAGGAGAGCAGTGAGGAAAACAAAAAATAGCTGAGCTTTCCTATGACATTGTAGTGGGGGCGACAGGTTTGGAAAGAAAGGATGTGAAAAACTGAAGTGTGGACAAAACAGTTCCTCTCCCTCCAGCATGATTCTATGGGAATACACTACGTTGACAGCTGGCATAGACGTTTATCACTGACTTGAGAAAAGTGAATGAAATATAACCGGAAAACAAGCTGTCATCTAAAAGAAACATAAATACACTAAAAGATACGTGTCATTTTGTATACTTAGAAGTCTGCTAGCAAAAGTAAGAACTTGAATAACTTAATTCAGGACCCAGTAGTAGGTCATACAAAATCTCTGCCTCTGCTCCTTAATCCATAAACAGATACAAGAAGAAACTTCATCCATTTCTTCATGTCGAGTCATTATGGGATTTTGAAAAAGGTGTGGAGCCAAGTATTCTGAGAACCAACACTGCTTACTCACAACAGACAAGAAAAAAACCAGTTCTGCTGCTGGAAATTAGCAAATGTCATGCCTGCCAGATATTCTCTGGGCCTTCAGCAAGTCCCAAACCAGTGAATCCCAAAGAAAACTAAATGCTTTGAAAAAAGTTTGCAAGAGTTTAATCCTCAGGTTTAATCCTTCACAGCAAGAAAACTTCATGCTAGAAATTTGAAAATCCTTCATTAATTCTGTATAAATTATTCCATCACCTCTTCTCTAATACTCAATATTGTACATAATTTAAAATTCAAGTTTTGACATTCTCTTCCTTTTTTCTCTATTTAAAATGCAGGGCTATACTAAATCAGAGTAATATGAAACAAGAAGTGCTTTTGGAAAACTGTCTTAACAGATGTGGTTCCAGGGGATCCACAGTCCTACTCCAGGTTTAAAGACTAATCATTCTCTCACACTGTTCTGTGTCAAATCAGAGTTTTGGAAGTAATACATACCTCAAGTTATGCTTTCCGGAGGCACTAAATAATACCTTTATTTGGTATAGTCCTAGTGCTGCCCCAAAAATATGACAAAAAAGTATTCTGGTAAATGTGTATTATAATTAGAATATATATCAGTAATAAAATGTATAAAATATGAATAAATTATTTGGTAAGCAACACAACACAAAGGAAAAGTAACTTTCTTTCTCTCTCCTTCTCATTTTAAACTTAAAGCAAACCAGAATAGAATTACTGGTGAGGATGAAGAAATATGCTCATGTCTGCTAAAGATGCCACATGCAGGCATCTGGAACTGCTTAATTATCTTCCATTCTGGATTGGACTAGATAGGACTAAAAGTAAATTTTCTGTTTCTAAATCAAATCTGTTCAGACATGCCACATGCACTTGTTCTCATCAAGGATTAAGTGCATGACAAGCTTGAACTTTTAACACCAAATACTTCTGGGATACTAGAGAGCAAAAAAAGGTCACAACACTTCCGTAAAACTGAAACACGTAAATTTTTCACAACATTGTCACTCAGAATTGATTTCCCTTATTTTCTTTGATTTATCAAAAATAAGCCATCCTTGATCTAAGAATAAGAATGAGAGATAAACTGAATATGCATTTCCTCCCCTTGGAAGTTAAAATGGGTGAAAATAAAGCCTTGGAATACAGTAGCTCGTGTTACCTTCCCTTGCGAGCTGTTGCCCAAACTACAGTGCAATAGCATCTAATCTCAATTCAGAGGCAACAGCCAGACATCATCCAAGAATAAAATCACATGTTTCAGAAAAATAAAAAGCTAGCTACCTGCTTTTCTAGCTCCTTGCAGAAGTTCCTTGCAGAAGCAAGCATGTGATAGGTAATTATCTATAAGCATAACAACAAGAAAATATTACAGCACCAACTCATCAATATACAAAACTGAACATGTAACCAAACTTCCTCCAGTTTTTCTCTAACTCGTTTATACAGCTAGAACAACTTCAAGAAAATCTGCTCCCCAGCAGCTCTCACTTAGAGCTTCAGCAGTTATCAGCTCCTTTTTCTAGCTGACATCCTCCCTACACAGAATTAGATACCAGGGTTTCTCAGAGCTGAATATATTCATGGTTTATATGAAAGGTACTGGTACTTTATATGAAAGGGACAGGAGAGTGACTTAACTTTTTTTAATAATGGAGTGACAGCTCAAATTTGAAAGACAGCCCACCTGGAAACATTCCCTACACTGACTCTTAAAATTATATGGATACGTCAAGGAAAGCATTCTCTTTAACTGTATTCATAAAGTCAGTGCACAGAAAGTTTTCCTTTGTGCTTCCTTCCCAGTTCTAGTGCCCCCTAATTCTAAAACAAAAATATAGCAAGTAGCACTCGAAGAGCTCTATCTTTCATGCACTGGGAGTTTTATATAGAAGGCCAGATCTCTGACTGTTTCAAAGGGAATATTTTCAACAAGATTTCTGGTTTTGTAGTGCAATGATATTCGTTTTGATAAGCTTTTATGGCTGTCAGCATACTGATTGTTCACACTGACACAAGGTTTACACAAAGAGCAAATAACAACCACCAGTATATGAAGAAAATACAGCTGTTAGATTACAATCAAAATATTATGAAATTAGTCAATCTTTATGTAGGTATTATAAAAACTTCTGACTATCCAAGTTTTAAAAGGGAAAGTTCTGAGGGAGCTCGGCCTGTTCAGCCTCAAGAAGAGATGACTGAGAGGGGACCTAATTAGCATGTATAAATATCTAAAGGAGGGGTGTCAAGAGGATGGAGCCAGGCTCTTCTTGGTGGTGTCAACCAACAGAACAAGAGGCAATGGGCAGAAAATGATGCCCAGTAAGTTCCACTTGAATATGAGGAAGAACTTCTTACCTGTGCGAGTGACCAAGCACTGGAACAGGTTGTCCAGAGAGGTTGTGGAGTCTGGTAATAGTCAAGAACTGCCTGGATCTGCATTTTGTGTATCTAGAATCTAGAATGTGCTCTAGAATTTTTCTGCTTTAGGTAGGTTGGACCATATGCCCACTATGCTTCCTTCCAACCTGACCCATTCTGTGGTTCTGTGATGTGCTCTAAAAATAACACTACATAGAAGTTTAAAACAATCCTGGTCAAGAGACAAGACTATGGAGTAAATTTATAATACATGCTGAGAGTAAAGTGCATAATTGTCTGTGAATAAGTAATAATTGGAATGCCAGTTTATAAAAATAATCAGTTAAATATATAGTTCTTTCAAATTATTGTTTAAATGTGACCATAAGATCACTAGAGATCTGCATAATAACACCTTCTTTACTAGAACTATGAACTACTAATAACTGTCTGCAATAAAAAGCTAATATTTACTCACGGTTAATGGATATTAATTTTTTGTTAATTTTGGATTGAAAGATAAAGGAGTAATTTCTAAGGGAAAAACTATGCCATGCTGATTTTTCTTGTCCATCATGGTAAAGATGTAAGTACTTATGTCATTTACAGTACTTGTAAGTAGAACTGGCACTTTTACCTGTGTACACAGTTTCTCTTTTCAATAAATAGCTCAACTGCCTTTTGGTAATGTAAATTTAACAGCTTATCTGGCTCCGATCTCAATGATACTTACAGTATCCTGTAATTTTTGTATTTTTGGTTACAGAGGCAATCAACTTTAAGGTGTGAAGTTTCTCAGACACACTAGAATATAAGCTAAGAAGTCCTAGAATGTCCTGGTATATTTTCTGTCAGATAGCTCTAGGTATATTGCTTGGCACACAGGCTACCTGACTTGTGCAATACAAGTGTCTACGTTTCCATTCACTGTGTGGGTAGCTGAGACACTGCGCTTAGTTGGCGCCAAGTTTAAGTGTCGTATTGTCTTAGTTAATCACCTAAAGTGATTTGTTTGGATGTCGGTCAAAAGCTTGGGCTAGTTGTTCTGCGGAAAGACAAGCACACGGCAGCACAAAGGAGCACATGGCGGCACAGACCCCGGGGGCAGCAGGCGTCCCGCGGCAGAGCCCTACAGAGAGCAGCCTGCCGGAAGCTGCCAGACGGGGGAGCAGTGCGTGATCACCCCACAGAAGGACATTCAGAAGGTGCATTGCTGATGTGGCAACACGGGATAGGTTGTGCAGTGAGAACTGCCATGTAAGGAAATACTGTGCCTTTAAAAAGTGTATAAAAGCAGCTTGTTCCTTTGAATAAACGATTCAGATCGGAGACCCAGGAACCAGAACTAGATTCAGATTCAGTCTGAATTTCAGTCGCCGACAAATTTTCTTTTTGAGACAGACTGGACGATCCACCTGTTTGCTAAGCCTCCTTAAAATCCTGCAGAAAATTCTGTGCATATTCTCATTGATAACCTACGGCAGCAGATACAGATATAGGGGGAGACTGCAATGATTACTTCCAAGGTGCTGGCGTGCTGTGATAGATTTACTACAGGGTCACAGAACAAACAGTTTGAAAACTAGTGGAAAGTGACCAAGTTGCAATTCTCCACTCCCTTTAACGCATATAGACTTGAAAAATTTGGATGAGGCTTTTACATGATGATAGCATTTCTATCTAGTATAAAAAGAACTCGTTTACGTAACTCAGCAACAGAAGACAATACTGACTGCAGAAGAGAACATTGTTGCTTCTAAATAAAAGCTTAGAATTAAAATAAATCTGGCTTTTAAAATTTCTTTTTACTTTTAATTTTTGGTGTTTAACAAAATGATGCTCATGAGAGCAGTCTCAGCTACAGCTTGAAGAAAAATTGATTTGTGTAAAAATGTGGTAAATGTCTTGGTTTCACTTGTTTTAAAATTTGTTTTACAGTGAGCAGTTTGTTGAAAGAACATCTGCTCATTTCATCTTTTGCAAGCTCAAATCTATATTCCACTTCTGCTCTGTTTTCAAGATAGAATATCTTGACATATTTTTGGCTCTACAGTCATATTCGGTGTTAAGAGAAAGATTTCCATATTTGTCTGTTGCTCCTATGAAGAAGCAGTCATGGAACTGATCTTTCATACATATTTTCTCCAGATGTTAATTCAAAAGCTGAACCATCCCAAATATGTACAGAACATCCAAATTAACTTGAAAAGTCATCGAAGACTTAGATTTTTCAACAGCAGGACATGGTTAGAAACCATTGCCACTTTGGGATAAGTTCTAAGGCTGTGCAGAACTAAGTCTTTGAAATATCAAAGACTGCCTATACCATTTAATTAAACAGGGCCAGTGAGAAGCCTTAGGCTCTGAAGTTTACTAACATCGTTCACCTCCATCGAAAGAGTCTGTGCTCCTGAATCACTTTGCAGTCCCACATTGTGTTCATGTGGTACTTTGACATAATTGTGCTTCCTTTTCCAGCACAGAGGGTCTGTGAAGGCGGTATTGCTGCCCCTTGGAACGCTGCTCTGCCTTTAGGAGCCTGCGGCTGGCGCTGCTGGAACACAGCAGGGTTTCAAGGTGCCAGGCACGCTGGGGCGGTGCTGCGGGGCTGTGTAAAGCAGTGGGAGCTGAACCCGGTGCAGTCTGTGCTCCCTGTTCACTAGGTCTGACCCCTGCTTACACCGTCGTGGGGCTGTGCACAGGCACGTTCACAGACTGTGCTGGCCCTGGGTTGAGGTCTCATTTCTCCCAATAAAGATAAGAAAAATGAAAGTGTATAAATTATTAGAAAATGCAGTGTTTGAAGTGTTACTGTTTTTTTTTTAACTTGCCAAGAAAATACCGTTTTATTGACATATTAACCTCTATGGGACCTATTAAAACCAAATAATAGTTTTTATAATTGCTTTCCTATTCCACAAGAACAGTTTAGATTTTTACATAATTTAGTAAATTTCATCTTTAAACAAAATGAGAAATTGAAATCTAATTTTTTCAATACCAATCTTATGAAAATATTTATGATAATGAAAACTTTCTGAAATGGGAAAATTGTTATTTGTATTTATTTTAAATAAAAATTACAATTTATAAAGTAATCCCGATTTCAAATTGTAAAATTTAAAAAATAATTTTAAAAGGACAAATCAATACTATCAGAGTCTTATTTTTTTATATTAAAGGCTTTCCTTGGCATCTCACCTTACTTTTTGATTTATGGTCAAAACATGTATTCTCAAACTGTCATCAGTTTCATGATTAAATAGCCAGCATCCAAAAGGGAAAAAAAAAGGTGCTAAGCATAGAGCCTGACTATGCCTGAAGGATCAAGCGCTTCACTGAATATACTGAGTTTATAGACTTCTTCTAAATCTAAATGGATGATCTCCTCACATTGCTTTTTATTTAATAGCTCACACTGCAAGAAGAAACAGGACAAAGATTCTATTTTGTCTTCTGCCAAGGAGCTATCAAACCCACACCTCCTAAGCTATCACCATCAATCTACTGTGCTTTTTTTATACAAGGACTCTTAATCCTTCCTGTTGTTGCAATTCCACTGTATATGGAATAATCAAAAATCACAGTGATAGAGAGAAGTTAGAATGAGAATACATTTCTAGCTTAATGGCTCAGCTCCTAAAAACGTTTCCACTATGGGGGCTCATTAAAAAAGTTCCATTTGGCACTTATTAATTACTGGTAAAATGCATAAACAAATTTCATGCTAAAAATTGCAATTAGCAATTTCCCTCCCTGTACAGAAACTTTAGCCATTCGGATGGATCTTCATCCTCACACTCCTGCATTCTCTCTGAGCAAATTAATAGGCAATTGTTTCATGCAAAGTAGATTATATGAAGCAAGACAATGGGAGCATTTCTGTCTTATGATATTTCAGAGGCTGGTACTTATACCAGTGCTCAGAGAGTGGAAGGCTCACACCTCTGTCTATCATCTCCTCAGAAGTTTTCTAATCATTGAATTTGCATACAGAAGGTTATGCAAGGCCTTAGCAGAAATGTAATTTCCAATTCCAGTTCTCCCTCTTCCTTACTGGAAGCTTAGAATACAGTTCAGAAAATTAATTCTATAAATTTTGACCATTTTCAAATCTATCTATGATGAGGCCCCTCATACTTCAGAGGAGACGGAAACCTTTAAATAGTGACCCAAAGGAATAGAATGTTTGACATGAACCAAATTACTTAGATTCAATTTCACTGGTATAAAAGATTTAAGAATATGAGAATATGCTTACCTTCAAATAATTATTGACTTAAAATAACTATTGACTTAAAATAACAGCATGCATTATAAACAGTAACCTCAGGAATAAGGATATACCTTGGCTGCTCATACATCTCAGCTGGATATTAGATTTTTTGAACACATAATTAGTCTCTGAAAAGTCCTCCAAATCGATAAACCTTGAAGTGTTCTTAAAGTAGTATTTTTGTGCTCCTCCTGTTAAAGATGGCAACCAGAGTCCTCAAAATAGCCACACTGAGCCACCTCCACTTTTTCTAATCAGAGAGAATGATGGGATCTTGTTTACTTCCTTTGCATCTATGTTCATTGCTTGTAATAGAACACTGAAATACCACGTGTTACTGTGGGAGACTAAGACATTATTCTTCTCTTCTTCCTTGAAACTGCTTAATTAACATTTCTACCAAACTGTTTAATTTATCCTACCTAAGGCTGGCTTCCCCTATTGCAGCTTTCTAAACATGGGGATAAAGCCTCATAAATAATCTAATGAGAAATATTATATTCTCAGTCTCTTAACTAATTCAAAACTATCCCCTACCTAACCAATTTTTAAGATAAGTTAGGGTTGCTTATTTTTGGAAAGAATGGTCATGGACGCTAACCTGTGAAGACAAACTTCAGAGCTGCAAATTCTGAAGAGTCTCTTATCCCTAAACACAATGTCTAGAGTCCTGCACAATGTCAGATTTAGCATAATAAGTATTATTACATGTGCTTTCAAATGAGATTCACAAACATTAGTATTTGTCAAAGGCGGATTTTTGCATGATGACTTCTGTTGGGTCTCCATTCAGTACCTGCGAGTTCTCTTTGGGAGCATTTACCTCCGCATGGATCTGCACAGGGAATATACAACCTAGTCAAGCACAACAGAGGGGAAACCAAGCTTGAACAGGTGCTGAAAAGAGGATCAGAGTAATAGAGTGCCTATCATACAAAGGATGAGTAAAAGTGCTTATCCTCCTTAAGTTAGCAAAATAATGGCTAAGAAGACATATTGTAGTTAAGAAGACATATAATCACTCTCTATAAATAATTATGTTTGGAGAATAATTATATACCATGAAAGGAGAAGGCCTATTTAAACTAAAGGGCACTGTTGGCAGAAGAAAAATGCTATAAATTGTCCATGAATAAAATTAGGCTGGAGATCAAAAGTATTCTTAATGATTAGACAGCAGTGACGATCTGGAACAGCCTCCCAATAGCAAGAGTAGGGTAAAGAAAAATAAAATACTCAGAAGCCAGTTCCCATTAAGATGGAGTCTGATCTGTTTATGAAAGTTATACAATTATATCGAGTAACAGAAATAGGCTCCAGTGAACAAAGAGATGTATTTTCTATCCTATTTTTATGTTTCATCTAATTGCTCTGCTCAGGACTAAAAGTTCAGTATAGCAAGGCTCATTATATTAGTGTTTTAGTTCTTTTCTTGATATGTCTCTCACTGCCTAAACAAGAATCTGTTTTACTAACAGTATTACTTCCACATTTTTCCTCCCTCTAAATGTAAAGATGTTGCATAAGGGAAGACTTTTCAACCTGATTTATTTACCCAGTTTGGGAAAATCCCAAGACTCCAAACATATTACTTAGGAATAAATCTACTATCCCTTAATATCCCAGCTAATTATTTTATTGTTCTCTTAAAAAAAAAAAAAGAAAAGCAGATGGTTAAATGTCACAGCTTTAAAAGATAAAATGAAAGCTTTAAGCATGAAATGCTATTAATTTTTTATGAGAACAGAAATATTGAAAAAGTGAGACCTAAATTTGTGGCCTCTACGGCAGAAAATTAGCTCTTGGGAGCTGGGGAAGAGAATGGGGAGAAGAGGTAGAGTGGGATTTTTTTATCTGCGTTTTATATAAAGATTCCTGACAAGAATATCTATTAACTGCCTAATTTACATAAACCTTCCACAACTGAAGCTCAAGAAAGCCTTAAGCATTTAATTCTGAACCATCTTATTCAGTATTTTTCAGCACCACATTTACTCTTCAATTCTCTCCCATTTTCTCCAGGCATACTGGTGGTAGTTTTTTCCCTGTAACGCTGGTTAAGACTATCCCTTACGAAGTTTTCTGGAGCGACTGAGGTAAAAATAAAAATGTTCTGATCTTTTCCCCTGGGAGAGTGTGAGCAGTTCCTTTGGCTTAAATAGGCTTTAACTGCATCCCACAGAGTGATGCTTCATAGCGTATTATTAGTGTGATCAAAAAGAATGTTACGAGGAGAAGCTGAGCACTAGCCAGTGTTAAGCACCGCATGTATATTTCTCATCTATATTTCACTAATTCAGAAATTTCAAAGTGGAGTCTGTTTTTCACAATACCGTCCTCAGTATTTTTGATGTTTTCGCCTTGTTGATTTTTTTTTTTAATTACACATTTTCAATAGTCACGTGTAATATGTAAGGCATACATATTAAATTGCACACTAACAGAACCAGCTGCATGCATTTTCAGATTTTGCGTTAAAAAGGCAAGATATCTTCTGCAACCCAAACAGTGGGTCAGCTGCAAAGGATTTTGTTGTGATTTCCAGAACCGCTCAGTTTAACTCATTCTGAAGGAATATTTAAAATCTCCTAGAAGAATAACTGTACATTATTTCTTAATGATGAAAATAAATGTAACTTCCTAAAAAATCCAAAAATTCTAGTGAATATTTGGAAATTATTCTACATATATTTTGAAAGCATTCTAATTGTTTTATATGCCAAACAATAAGAAGAAAGCTCTTTTTCTTCTTTTTTTTTTTTTTTTTTAATAAAGAAAAAAATGTGTCATGAGCTTTGTATTTTGGGACTATGGAGATGACAAATGGGCATCTTTCATTGCAACTTCTGGGCAATTCATCTGTCACCTAGTTTTCCACTGAGGCTCATTGCCACAGAGTAATCCTTCTTCTAGCAGTCATACAAACTCTGATAATCCATTTTTCCTCATTATCAAGCTTGATTTCTTGTGGGATTAGTTTTCCTACACATTGTTTAGAGAACTGAATTCTAGGTGTAGCAATTATATGTGAAATTCTCTGGAATATCTGGAATAAAATTCAGTGGGCCAAATTCATCCCTTGACCAGCTTTACTAGTATCACTGCTCTTAGGCCAAACATTAATTTGACACTAACTTTAGGAATAGTACAAGCAATGTTATTACAAGTCTCAAGTTATTGTTTGAAATAGCAATATAACCTGCTAATCATCCTTTATTGATTCCTTTTATGCTTGTAGTAAAATCCATTTACCGGAAGCCACGAAGGGTGACTGTTAGACCTCCCTTAATCCACGTCTCATAAAGAAATGCTATTCTACTTGGCTAATCAAAAAGATGCTACTCCGTAGTGAGGACACCTGAGTTTTTCAGGAAATGAATACAAGAGCTACATGTTAGTGTTGTTATAAAGGAATGTCTGCTTTAAAAGAATTAAAACTTTACAGCATGATAGTAAATCATTCTACTGACCGTTTTGAATAAAACTTGAATTTCTATTGAATTGTCTAGAAATATAAGGACATATATATGTTTTGCAATAATTTCAGTAGCAAAATCTTACAAACAGAATATTCATGGATTAAGTATATTTTTTGCATTCTAGAGTTGTTGAATATGTTCTTCCACATTTATAAAATAATTTGAAATTAATATATCACATTGCGATCTAACCACAATTTACAGTAGCAATTAATTAATTTTATTTTCTTCCTTCCATTGCTATCCTTCCAGTTATGTTTCAGAATACTCCAGTTAAGTGATCCAATATTGTATATATGCTGGATGTTGGAAGAGAAAGACCTTCATCTTTTTATTAGCTGATAGTTCTCTGGAGTGTCCCAATCATTATGTTTGAATTGAGCTGGACTCCTGAAGTCCTGAAGGAACCTGTGGACATGCTACATAAATGGGTCAATTTCAGCGTCAGGTGTTTTTTCCTTTACTGGGGTGAGGATATGAGATTTGCTCTGTCCCACAGTATTAACATACTAAGTCTAACAGTCTCACAAAGAAGGCATTAAACTTCTTCTTAGGTAATTTTTTTTTTCTCCCCTTACATTTTGGTCTATTTTAAAATTAAGTTTTTTTGTGGTACTTCATTCCATATATATCTTCACCTTTATCTAGACTCATCTTCTGCGTAGGTATTTTCAAGTCCAAACATTTCATATAGGACACCTTGTTAAGGTGTTGACACATAGTTAAAGCAGACATTTCTGAATTAAAGTTCTACATATTTGTTTTCTAACTAAATAAGATGAGATAAACAGGATATATAGCGAGGAACTGAGGAGTAAAACAAAAAACCAATCTCTTCTGAGACAAACCTAATAACTGGCTCCGAAAGCTTTCATAAATTATTAGCTTTGAAATCACTCAAAGTGTCTGAAACATTGCATGTGTCACTGGTGTACTTGAAGTTCACCTAAGTAACTGTATCATCAAAATGTGCCGACAAAAAATGCCAGCAGCTACGCCACCTTGCAATCAATCACATATCAGTTTCAGAGTTAACAAGTGTCAGAGAATGTGATTTCATCTGCTTCTGCTGCATACATTTAAATGTTCATATTCTTACTAAGGAAGAAAAAAGACTAAAAACATTTGTAAGTTCTGTTTCCCTCCAGCTGACTAACTTTTTTTTTCCCCATAAAGCTTATGCTTTCTTGTAAATTAATAAAATGCACACAGAGAAAAATATGTTATATTGTCATGTGAATGTATGAGTTGTGCAGCATTACTGTCTTTCAAGAAAGTTACATTGTCTTTATAGTCAATGAAGAAATAGAGAATGCTCAAATATCTGTTCAGGATATTGCACAGCTGAGTACAAGGAAGACTGAAAATTTGGGTTTGGTGATGAAAGCAAAGAAATACAATTGGCCAGGTAGTGGAAATAAAGTTGAATGTGAAAAGTAAAAGCTGCTCCTGCACTCCAAGGAAGGGTTCCACACGATTACAATGAACAACTATTTGTTATGAATTGTTCTTATTTCATCAAGCACATACAAAGGAAAAGCTCATTTCTACTTGGAATTTGACATTGTATTAACCATTACCTAGTTAATGCATCCATAACAGTGCCAAGAGTACAAAAATAAGTAACTGATTGTTCAGGAAATAGATCCCTCAGTTAATAGTAAGTATAATGCTTCATTTCTGTGCTCAGTAACAGGTATTAGTAAACTATGCATCAAATTTCTTTTTCTGTCTTTCTCTTTTTTCTTTCTCTCTCTCTCTTCCTCTTTCTTTCTCTCTCTCTCTTTCTTTCCCTCTTTCTTTCTTTCTTTCTCTCTTTCTCTTTTTTTTTTCTTTCTTTCCTTTTTTCCCCTATGGACTTTCTCCCTCCTCCCGTTTCTCCCCATGAATACCAAAGTACCAAAGTGCTTCCTGTTCTGAGCTACAGGACACATGCTGGGTGCAGCTCTTGAAGTTTGCTCAGCAAGAGCTAGAAGTAGGCAGCACAGTGAGTTAATGGAAGAATAATTTAAAGTGAGCTTGGGTGGTTGAAAAAAGGACCCACACACAGTGGTAATAAGGCTTGCCTTTTTTGTTTCTGTTAATAGCTGTTGATAATTTCAGATCTTTTCTTTCAAAATCTATTTCAAATCAAATCTGGAACAGCTAAATCTATTTAGGTCTTATCTGTAATTTTTTTGATAATTTCTATTAATATTACTCTATGTGTATTGATGATAACTATACAAAGAATAAGTACAGTTAAGAACAGTAATTTGGGATATGTACACTTATTATTGCAGAGGTTTCCATAAATTATTACAAATTTTCTTCTGCAGTAGAGAACAGTCTATTCATTACAGCTCCTGAATAAATCCAAGGACTAATGTTATTTATTTACTCTTTCTTTTAAAGAGACTTTTGACATTAACCTTTTGTACTCCAAGCATATTTTAAGCATGAATGTTCTCATACAATAGTGGAGATAGCATACTCAATAGTTCTGTGGTCGGGAATCCACAGATTCTGCTGATCTAGCATATCTTTTGCTTCACATAAACAGATACAGATTTCCATTTCAGAAATTCATTGTTTTTATATAGTCACTTAATAGCTCCAGTACAGAGAAACACCTTTTCCTTAGTTGTTTATCCTCTACCACTGCTCTTCTACCACCTTTTTATTCTTTCTCAAGTCTTATTACAGAAAAAACCCCAAACTACTATGTAGTGTAAATATGATAAAAATTAAAGAAATTTAATTCTTGCAGGTGAGGATAGAGATGTGCAGCTTACAGCTTAAATAGAAGACACCAATTGCAGAGATCTGGACAGGAAGAAGGACCAGTTAATCTGTGGATACTACTCAGTGCACTCTTTCCTGGTAGCATACATGCTTAAGATTCTCAAAACAATCCACAATGTACAAAAAGCCTTCTCCTTTACCATGTTAAGCTGGGGGAAGTCAGCAATTACCAGAAGAAGAAGAAGAAACCGATTATAATGGTCTCAGAATTTTGCTGGTCTTGGGCAAAACACGAGAGTGCAGTCAAAAACTTAGGTTGTGAGGAAAAATTAAGGGGAAATTTCAGTCCTCCTGGTAAAGTATCTAACTTGCAACAAACTGTAAAAGGAAAAAAGCTATAAAGAAAGATATCTTTGGAAATTACTAGTCCAGTAGGTTAAAAATAGCTTCAACAAGTTTCACAGAACAGGGCATAATGAGTCGTCTTAGTAAGAAATGGAGAACGAAATTATCAAACTGCTAATGAGCAGGTACAAGAGAGGTTGAGTTTTTCACATAGTCTTGCAAGAAACCAGCTCATTTCTTACATGAGAGAAAGACAATGTTTGAGACAGGGGATGCTGAAGCTATTGACTTTCTGTACTGAAGTTCCAGCAGTGGTTTCCCTTAGCACTGACTTTTGCTGTCCTAATGGAATGGCTGCTACTCCCTAGGGATCTTGCTTGTGACTGGTTTTGGTAGGCAGTAGTGAACATGCTTGCATTACAGGATCCTTATAGCTCTCTTAAAAGCATTGATGTGACTCTTAACTGACAATGTTAAGATCATTTGCAAATACAGCCCGAGAAAGGAAATATATGGCTTTTTAACACTCGATGTAAAGAGGTGGAAGTGGGAATTCAGAACAATTTGCTGAATGAAAATTTTGTGAATGAAAATGAAAAGACTAATTTTAAAAATCAACACCCAGAAAAGACTGGACAAGCTCTAACTTTTAGATTTAGAGTGAGGGTGGATTTTTCTTAAGAGAGTTGGGTAAAACTCTAAAAATGTGAGAATCAAAAGAACAACATATTGATCTGAATCTCTCTTGAAATACAGGAATAAAAAAGAAATCAGCTTCCTTATTTGATTACATCAGCACTCAGTTTTCTTACGTTAACAGCTCTATTGTGTATATCATCATCTCAGACTTTGAAAGGGATCTACTTCTGGTCTAATTAGCTGTGTTTTAGTTAAACATGTTATGTCTTTTACCTTAAAATTTCTGACATGCAGACTGCAGCAATTATTTCTCTAGGGCTTTTTAAACCTAATAATTAGCATTTGCAGTCACAGTCTTTATGCTCTGAGCTATATTATGCAAAGCATCAAATACGCCAATTGCACTTTTAGGGTTTTATGCTATTTAATGTATGCTTTTTTATTTTTGGTTCCATATAAAATAAAAAAAAGGATTTAAAAAGTCTTAATAGGAGGTGCTAATCCAGCTTCAGTAGGCTAAATCTTATCCCTAAACATATCTACACATGTGGAAGAGATTATGGCTTTCAAGCCACAGGTTTTTGGTAGGCAAAATATCTAGAGAAATAGTGATGTAGGAACAATCAGAATTCTAGATCCAGATTAAGGAAACAGGGCCCAAAAAGCTAATGAGTTATATCCATGCTTAAGAGTAAAATATTTCCCAGTGATTTACTGGCTTTTTCATTTAGTGTTAAGTTCTCCAGGAAGGCTTTATAACTGAATTCTTCCAAAGAATATTGCATTTCAATATAAACTTTTCCTGTTTGTGGTAATAGACACCAAATATCAATTTCCCTTTTATATTATGAAAAGCTATGCTTACACAGAAATGCTTTTAAAAAAGCATGAAAAGAACTTAAAAACTTTGGTGCCATCTCAAAATGTATTTATGAAATGTTATTTTTATTCAAAAATGTTATTTTTGAATTATCAAACTGACAGTTTTTAAAGGGGCTTTTATTAGCTGGTAAGTATTGCTTGTTTGGCTTTCTATGCAACTGAAGAAGAAAATTATATAGAACATATATGAGCACAGCAAAGTTGGTACAACTTTAAGCAAAAGTCTAAAATCTTCTCCTTCACTGTGACAGCTTACTGATGAGAGATTACTTCCAAAGATCATTACTGGAAATAAATTCCCTAGTAAAAATTAATGTATTGATGCCCACACAGTAAGAGATTTCAATTATTCAACCACCTTATTTATTACCTAACGTCATTTGGTCTTCTTGCTGTCCTTCCTTGAAGAAGAAATAATGTTTTAGAACACTTTACCTTCATATTTAGGATGAAGCATTAAAAACCCCTAATCATTACTTATTTCCTATCCACTGGACAAATTAAGGAAACACCTACTTATAATGTTCTAGATAACTTGCTGAGGTTTGTGAACTATTACAGAGAACGCCGATTCTTGTACTAAGAAGACTAGATGAATGCAGTTCTTTCAGTTTCAGTACTGTAAACTCTTAAAAGTTTGCTTTTCAACCCTGTATGCTATTTGCCAAATTTTTATAGCTTTTGGGTCTCCCTCTGGATTAGCTTGCCAACAGGAAACAAGGAATGTCAAGGTACATACAAAAGTATTGCAGCACAAAATTTAATAACTTTGTTGCTTTAACTTCAAGATAAGAGGAATGTCATTTTGCCCCTGGCACGATCATCTCCCCAGGGAGAAAATTAATGTTGTACAAACTCACTTTTCTCATCCTTATTCTTGTCATACTAAACTAGTATTAGATTAAAAAGAAATAGTAGTAGAATATTATTTATAAGGAAATTTGACTGTGACTCTACCACATCTAGCACCACAGGTTCTTAGCCTGCACCTCTAACCTTGGTAAAAGAGACTCTAAGCAGTCAAATATTAGTTTGGACTCTAAGATTTGAAGATGCAGCAAGAATGATATAGATACAATATTTTTCCCACCACTCTGCCATAAGATTAAAAACTTTGAGTAAAAAGTCCTATACTGTTGGTATATTTGTTGGTCTTAAATCATTATACAATTTGATACCATCAGCAGTGCGAATTATAATTTACATTTACTCCAAAAAGAAAGCTGGAAATTTTTTCTGTATATCAGTATGGATAAATTTCACGTCCACATTTGCTAAGATCAGAGTAGTGGAAAAAGCACACTCTTCAGAAGATATTTGACAAGCACTCTAAATGTGTGTGCTGGTCATGCCTGGGACAGACAGTAGCTTCACGATAGCTAGTATGGCCTATGTTTTGGATTTGTGCTGGAAATAGCGTTAATAATACAGGGATGTTTTAGTTACTGCTAAGTAGAGCTTACACAGAGTCAAGGACGTTTCTGCTCGTCACTCCACCCCTCCAAAAAATGCCTACTGCATTTTGGTTTAGTTTTTTTTTTTTTTTCCCAGTTCTATATCAAGTAATTTCCTTCTATTAAAGAATGTTCTAGCTGTCCTTTTTACCAAGACTCTTTTTTCCCTCCTTGTTTGAGGTTAAAAAGCATGGTTTGATCAGAGGACAGCAGTTATGCACAAGAGACTGCTCTATGCTAAATTAGAAGGTTTCTCATGCCTTGTATACCTGCATCTTGATTGGTAGGTTGTGTATTTTGATTTATTATTTAGAATCATCTCTCTAATGTATGTGAAAGCTACAGTTTTCAAAAATAAAAATTCAATGTCATTGCAGTAAGAAAAATGGTATATGTGTAAAAGTTCTGTGGCCATATTCATCTGAAAGGATCAATTAAACTTAACTCTGTTCAAGGTACCAGTTTTCAATGTGTCAAAACAACTACTACATCATCTATATTAAAGTCAGAGTTCTTGATATCTAGCATTCAGCCATTAGTGTTTCAATAAGAAAGCATAAAAAATTATGTGAAATTATTAAAAATTCAACTGGATAATTTGAAGCCCTTTTTTTACATACCTACAATTCAAACATCAGATAAAATCCTGAAATAAGTGACAATGTTTGGCTGACAAAAAAAAAGTCTAAGGATTGTAGTTCCACAATAAATCCTTTAGATAAATATTTTAGCTGATTTAATTTCACCCAGCAAAGGCTGGTGAATATACTGAGTATGATAGTAACAGTAATGTGCTCAAACTTCCACACAGTTAGTTTCAGACAAACACATGCTACTTCTCCAGTCCCTTAGTATTTTTTATTAATGATAGCAAAGCATTGGATTCTATGTATTTTACTCTCAGGTCTACTCAAAGGCTTCATACCGTTGTGATTTTCTAAATGGTTTCAATATAAACAGCAGCAATCTGTGCAGTAATGTTTATTCTGACCTCACTTGCAATATTTTTACTGTTCAACTCTAATGGGTCTAATTTTCACTCTTAAAATCTTCTTATTTTACTTAGGACAAGTTAATTTTGTTTGTACATTAGTAGTATACGAAGTTCCTTTATACAAAAAGAAAGGGAGAGCTATAGTGCAAATAAGAATCATAGACTTCTATATGGATTGCTCCTAATGATGCTTATTACAGATATAAAAGTAGTATCAGGCCAGTATTAGGTGACTCAGTATCAGACACCTCACATCACTTGTAGAAGTTTGCATCAGAAAGAGGATTACAAAACCATTTTCTTAAAATAACCCCAAACAAACCAAAACCCACAGGATTAATGGCACAGAAAGAAGACATACTTTTTTTAACAAACAAGCAATGAATTTTAACAGAGCAGCTGGGCTTTCTGGACATGAATGTTGGAGATCCATGTTTGAACAGTTTAAGAGGCAGCCTTGCAACTCTGATAACAATAGGGGTCTGCCAAACTAAGTCATGGCAATTATCCACACACAATCAGTTACTTTTCAACTCTGCTACAAGTCAAGGGGCTACATGTTTCAGCACTGTGCTTCCTGCTCTGTTTTCTCCTCCTAACCAATCTTTAATTAACAGTTTCAATCATTTATATTTGATGTGCTACACAGAAATAGGCTTTATAAAATACCCTGCACTATATGACTAGGATTACAAGGACCATATAAATTTAAAAATGAAACATCTGCTTTGGGGATATACTTCCTAAGACATAAATCAGAGCTTTCTGAGCCACTGGGACTAAACACACCTTTCAAAGCCAAAACGAACACTGATAAACCTTAAAGGTTTGCCAGGTCTGCAGTGCTCCCTATCTGAACAGATGGATTGGTTGGTACAACTTAGGAGTTCTGCCTTTTTTTTTTTTAACGTTCCTTTTTAACAGTATGCCCCCTACCCTGTAAACAAGCCACTAAGCACAGAAAACAAAAAAATGTATTTAATGGTCCCCTGTTCTGTTTCATTATTTACACCCTTCACATGTACTTTCCCAGCTGAGTAATGCTCTTTGATGATTATATCTCCAAAGAACATTGCTGTGATCACGTAATATGCTGTGGAACCATAGATAATCAATCAAAAGGACAGAGACAGAGAAAGCAACTTTCTGACTTTTTAAAAACTGATTTAGCTCTTATGAAAATGCAAAATTGACAGCTTTGGGATTGAAATAATCTTTCAAAAGATGAATAGGAATGCTGCAAATTATACAGTATTAAACCAATGTGTTCTGCCCCTGAAGTGATCACTTTTATAAGCTGAAGATGTCTGTCTCCATAGTCCAGTTAGTCAAAGTCCCGATGCATTTCTTGATTGCCAGTATGGGAGCACTCCTGGTAGTGGTTTTGTGATACTGGCATTAGCAAACTGGGTGTTCTGGGAATACAGACATCACCAATACATTTCATCTACTGTAAATCAGAGGGGGTTTGACACCTTGAAGATGGTGAGAACAGAGCTTGTGTCCTACCGTCCTCAAGAGGTGAAAATACTTGTGCCACTAAAACATGATCTCATATGGCAATAAGTATATTTGCAATTTGGTCTAGTTTAGCTCTGAGTCACAATTTATTTACATGAAGAATTTGCATTGCTACTACCAAAACTGATACAAGGCTGTGAAAATGCATACCTAGGCTTATTGGATGAAACCCAGTATGAATCATAAGGATGATTCATCCTTACAACAATTTAAGTGTAAGAATAAAAATAAACGTCAAAAGAAATTTACAGTGATCCTTCACACTAGAGTAATTTAGTCATTACTACTGCCACTAAGACAATTTGCTGAGTTTCATTTAATAAGCATACCACTGAATATTTCTGGTTTTCAAGGCCTAAATTGTATTTTTTTCTTTTTTTTCTTTTTTCCATTCCACCCCTTTAATTGTATTTTGTTCTACATCTTGTCAGGACGACTTAGGGCTGAACAGCCACAGCTGCAGCTATTCACAATCCAAAATCCAAGTGGTATATTAATTGAGATGAACTTCTTCAAAATTTCACTTGGTTTCAGTTTTTCTCCAGCTATTAACAGATGTACTAGCATAACTGGCAGTTTCAATAAAAGCCATCAATTTACAAATATGATAATGACACGAAATATTTTGGGGAAGCAGATCAATGTCTTTTTTTTTTTTTTCTGCAAATTAAAGAATATTAAAGGTTCTAAGCATAGGACTTGAATTCAACCTTTTGGAACCTCATAAACAGATGGAATTTTGGGGCAGTGTTACTTGTCAAACTTGCTGGTCTTTGAAGCCAAAGGTCTCTAAGAGCCTAGATCTGTTAAGGTATGTCAGGGAATCAATGCTCATACAGTGTGAAATAATTTGTGATTAACAGAATCATCCCACAGGTCTCGTCTATTTTTTAAGAGGGATACCTTTCATGATTTAGAAATGGTAATCCCCAGGTTAGTGCCCCAACCATGACTCTAAAATCAGATGCTGCTTGTTCTGCCCTCCCCCCTGCCCTCCCCCGCCTTTTTCCCCTTCTCCTCCCTGCTGCATGGGATTGCAGAGCGTTGGAGGCACAAAAGGCAAAGATCACAGGTTGCAGTAAGAAAAAATAACAGCAACAGCAATGAGATAAGAAAATGGACAGTAATGGCAAAAGTACTAACAAAGAGTACAAAGGAGAGAGTGCAGAGCTCGACTTGGCCACAGCCATGGCACCCAAACTGCTCCCTGTGACTCGGGACCGGAGTTAACCCCCTGCTCTGTCTGCCACGCTTGCTCCACTGGAAGGACCCCTGTCTCCTGGGAAGCAAGAGAGTTGCTTTGCCCCTCCCCTGGGAATGATGTCTGTGTCCTAGCTACTGCATCCCTCCCAACCATGCCCCCCTCCCAGCTACTGCAAAAAATTAATTTCTGTCCTCCACAGTAGCACGTTTGTGGTCCTGTGACCACCCAGTGACAACTGAATCTAAGAGGCCGAATGTGTATTGTATCACAGTAAACTCGTGTTTTCAGGCCAGCAATTTTATTACTGCAGATTTCACAGGACCCATACTGATATAAAATCACAATCAATTATTAAGGTAAAAAGAAATCACCCCACCTCCCCTGCACTTCTTTGATAAATTAGGGAGTGAAAAGTATCCTGCTGGGAAGAGAACTGGCACAGAACTATGCTGCATGGAGAATCTGAGCTCACTTCATACTTCCTTTTATCAAGTAATATTTGTGACTGATTTTGCCTATTTAAAGTTGTAAAATTGTCATCTATGGCACCAGGTTCTTTCCAGAGATGTTTTAAAAATGGAAATTAGCCTCTCTGGTAATATAATGTTTAGATGTCTTTGTACCAAAGATAAAATAGATATCATAAAGATTGTGGGCAAAGCAATAAAACTTCTTTTGCTCAGCTGACTTGTCAGTGAATTTTAAATGTGAGAGGGATAAGCAAAATAATTGATTATCTAATTAATCGGATAAGGGAATCACTAGACAAAAGAAATTGCAAATTAGAAGTCTGGGTAGTGCTTATGCTTGGAAAAGCCAAGTGGAAGACAGGAAAAATAAGGAATTTCTTAAATGAATATGACTTTAAATGCAAAATTCTCAAGATGGAGTATGCTTAGTATTAGGTGTTTATTATTTTTTTAATATATCTTGGTTATAGGAACTAAAGTAAACCATACTTTGGTAAGTTTTCTGGAACTTATCTGAAGCTCAAATCTCTCCCTCTTTCCACTACTATCTCTGAAGAAGTGAGATATAAAACCAGAATGGTCACAAAGCTTGCTAGCTCTGGAAAGTCTCTATTAGTTCTCTCTATTAAGTTACCTGAAAGTGTTAGAGAAGGATGGATTGCACCCAGATGTCAGGAATACACCCAGTTTTGCAGGATCTATTATCTCAGCAGACAGAATACATATATGCCAGCCAGTGTGCCATAGAAGCAGAAACAGAAACGGTGACAAGAGTCTGCACAGTTCCAGAGTACCTTAAAACACACAGGTGCGACGTGATGAAATCTGTTCAAAGCATTTGTGTGAATGTTGACCACGTTACCCTTTTATATTGCCTATTCAGCCTGTGTGAAATTCTGAGTGGGAATGCTAACAGATCTTTCCATATCAGTTATCCATAAGAAGAAATGTAATTATGGTTGAGCAGAGTAGTGTGCCTACTTCAGTTTTCACCATTTGCATTTAAAGCACAGTACACTTTATGAATATCAAAAAATTTGTATCCATTGTTTATGTGCCTTTTTTTCCTGAAGAACAAAAACACTCCATGCAGCCTCTATTTTCTTTCACTGTGTCAGGTTTTTCTCCTTTTGAATCAGTATTTCAAAGTATTATACGAAAACAGTTTCAAATTACTTTTATAAGAAAAAAAATTTGAACTATATCTACGTACAATCAAGCAATACATATGTGGTTTGCATAATGGGTCACAAGTAAATACTAAAACTATTTATGATTTTTATAAGAGATTGTTGTTGAAAGTAGTAAGTCACATGATTGTCATATAAAAGAGTAAGAAAAAACCAAAATAAACCCCACTCGGCATACGAAAAGCTGGTGAGTTACAACAGACACACACAAATGTAATTCACGGTAAGTCCTACAGGACATGGCTTGAGTGCTGTAGAGTCACTCAAGCAGTATATTACCAGGGTCAGAGACTCAAACAGATGAGTCCTGCCTTGGCCCATGGCTGCTCAAATTGTGCCTTTTGATTGATTCTGAAGCATTCAGATAAAAGGCCCTAGTGGCATATGCTTCCCATTGAAGAAACCTATTTTTTGAGCTGTTAAAAACTCCAGAGAGACATGAGTAAACATGGTAACACATGCAGCACAATTTACAGTGTGACTTTAATTCACATTTTAAGAAAAAAGCTTTAAAACTTCCTGAGATGCCCAGGGCTTTCAGGTTCAAAATGCATTGACATAAGTTCAGTATAAATGGAGCCTTTGGTGTGCACAAATTGTCAGTGTGACAAAACAAAGGAAAGGTATTAACATTACAGCATTTCTACAATACCCAGCTTTTGAGAAATAAACTTTAGCCTATGCAATTTTGCTTTACTCTTATCTTTGCTTTCTTGAGCTAACTGATACCATCATTTCTTTCCAGGGGTGAATTGCACTGTAGCCTCATTTGCTTTTAACTCAGCATGTACAAATTTAGTTGTGGCTGCTTTTTCATCCGTACCTTTTTAGTTATCTGCTCTGTCATTCCACTGAATATTTGACCTTCTTCTAGGAACTGTTGTGGAGAAGTAGTTTCTTACTGGTAGAAACATGCCAAAAAGCCGGATCATAAAGTCGCAGAAAGTGAACAAGCATTTTCTCCATTTTGCTAACATGGCACAATATCAGTCTTTGTAGGCTGCGGTTACACACATCTTGTTTCAGCAGAGACAGAATAAGCAAATCATAGAATCATAGAATCACAGAATATGCTGAGTTGGAAGGGACCCAACCGGGATCATCAAAATCCAAGTCCTTGCCCTGCACAGGACACCCCAAGACTCACACCATGTGCCTGAGAGCATTGTCCAAACACTTCTTGAACTCTATCAGGCTTGGTGCTGGGACCACTTCCCTGGGGAGCCTGTTCCAGAGCCCAACCACCCTCTGGGTGAAAAAAATTTTCCTGATATGCAGCCTAAACCTCCCTTGACTCAGCTTCATGCTGTTCCCTTGGGTTCTGTCACTGGTCATGAGAGTGAAGAGATTGGTTCCTGTCCCTCCTCTTCCTTCATGAGGATGCAGAAGACCGCAATGAGGTCCCCTCAGTCTCCTCTTCTCCATGCTGAACAAACCAAATATTCTAGTTGTTTACAACTGTTAAATTCTGGGTTTTCAGGTGCTTCACTGAACCACTCTCCCTACGGGTGTCAACTGAATCAAGTCACAAAATAATGATATGTTACTATTCTTGTGGGGAAGTTGTTTGTCTGCCAAGTGGTAGCCAGTCGTAAGAAAAAGCTTAACCAACTCCTTCCTTTAACAGATTCCTGTTCTAGGTGTTATATTAAGCCCTGGGTTTATCTTTACATATATTATTTGAATTTATTATTTATTATATCCATTTATTATTTGAATTGATAATGCTTCATCGAAAGTCTGCACAAAGTTGTTCAGCTGTTCCCCTCCCCCCACATTTTCAGTCATAATCACAAAAATTGTGCTCTCCTTGCCTCATTATCTGTTTTTGTTGTTTCATTATCATTTCATCCTCTGGGAGTGGAAAAGGTTAATGCAAGACCACCTCTCCTGATTATATGTGTCAGGCTATCCTACAGATGATGTGCTGAAGTCATGGAATAGCAACTCTGCACCCTCTGGTGTCAGCCCTTTCTAGTGTGGTCTGACATAACCCCTTAGATAGGGATCAAGCACAGTTATGGGAAAGAAAAAGCAATGAAACATGTTTGGGATATAGGTTAAGAATTGCAGTAGAAAGTTACATTCTTGGTAACTTTGTTTGACTCATTTATGTATTAATGGTTAAACTATGGTTAAAACATTGCAGCTTGCTATGGAAGTCTACAGCTTGTAACAAGGTAAATCAAGGACATCCTTTTGTGTATTACATTTTAATAGCCATTGGAATAAATTCCATCTGCCTTTAATTTCTGTTGAATAGTTCAACTTTTTTTTTTTTTTAGAAGTACATACTGAGTTTGCTATTTTATGCTTTATTTTGAAGAAATTAATACTTGCTTGTATCTATTATTTAACTCCTTAAAAAATAATTGGAGTGCCAAATGTTACAAACAAATGTCTTATTCCAATATGCAGACTACAATGTTTATTCTGGTTTTTATTTGCTTTTACTTTAAGTTCTTAAAGTAGCATCGCCACTATGCCCAGAGGAGGGATGTAGCGTCAAGAATTCTAAAATAAGGGTGGAAAGGTAATTTTTTCAGAATACTTCATAGTCAAGATTTCAATCAAGGAATGAAAAATCATACTAGCAGCACTCCCTTACTACATTCATGGGTGAGACATACTGGACCATGAAACATTTTAATGGAACCGTGCAGAAGCATTTACCTTCCACCTTAGTGGAAGGGCAAATAAACTCTTACCATGATTTCTCTCGCCAACCTTGTCAATGTTTTGTGATCTGCTGACTTATCCTTGGTAGGCATGTGTCTTGGCCTTGAGTAGAGGAGGAAAACCACATGCCTAACTTTTGACTGGTTTAAGTTAGGTTAAATGAGTGTTACCCTTGAATATATATAGAACGCAAGATCAGGAGATCTGCATATGGTTCCAGATTTGCCACAGATGCTATGTGATCTTGGTTTGATATTGTTTTGTCTCCATGAGTAAAATCAGTAAGTTGGAGAAATGGAGTCATACTTGTCTAAAACTCTGGCTTACAGTGGGAAATAAATTATTATTGTGTGAAAATAGTAACATTCTATCAAAAACACTGTAGGAGGTTGGAATAAAACTAATGGTTACTTAAAAATGAATGCTATGAGATGCACTTATGGAGGTAAGCTAAAGATTCTTATTTGAAGCACAGCATTAGAGAGTGATAATAAACAGTAACTAGAACCACTTCGCAAAAAACCTCAGTTATAACATGTCGCCTAGTGCAAAAAGCTTGCTTCTAATGGACAAGAATTTTTTCAAAACATCACTTAAACATGATTCACATTAGATAAAAAGCATTTGAGGGGTTTTTTATTTTTGTGTTAAGCAAAAAGAAATTGCTGCCATTGAGGGAAAACAGAAAATTAAAAGATTAAATCAGCCCAAAACCACAAAATTATTACAACAAAAATGATTTATCATACACAAATGGGACCCCACCATTTTTTTTCTTAAACGTCACGATTATATTTAGTGAGGAGAGTTAATAGTTTTTAAACTCTTTGTTCCTTCAGGCTAATGCCTTAAGAATGCTATGCTTGTAACCACAGATATAGCTATGATCAATTATTTAAAACGCCTTTCTCTTCTCCCCCACCCTTCTGTTTTTTGGTAGAATTCACTGTAGCACTCACTCAGACCCTGCTGGTACAAATCAGTTTTCATGGAGAAGGTGATTTACCACTGGATGTGCTTGGCCATCTGCAGTTTTCTAGTCTAAATATTCTCTGCAATTCTCCTTTGGCACTTCTAGCAAATATTTTATTTCCTTCTACGTTAAACACATTTGTGGTGTTGACAGTTAGTCCTTATTCCACAAACTCTTAGATTGACCTGATGTTATTGTTCGCTATGAGGAAATTTTCCTCTCTACCTGTTTAAATGATGACACTTCTAGCAGCAGGTGATTTTCTGGATTAAAAAGAAGTCATTGTTGAGTACTGACCTCCTAGAGATATAGAATAAACTCCACAGTTTTAAATTTCCTAGGGTTGCAAAGTGAAAAAGGGAACTTGTTCTGGCAACCCTTACTTCCAAGAGCTTGCTGCTGCTGGGAATGGTTAGCAGCAGGAATTTCAGGGAAATGGATATGCAAGGATCCATGGCTTGCAAGTAGGTATGTGGGCAAAGGTGTGGAAATGTGGTTGGACTAGAAACTTGTCAGCTTGGTGGAAGAAAGGGAGCAGTACTTCTATTACCATATGCAAGGATAATTGAAAAAAAAAAGACTTCAGTATTGTGCAAGAAGTGAAATGAGAGGATGCAAAAATTGAATTAGTTGCCTTCTGTGTTTCAAATTCCATCTGCAATTATCCCTTTATGTAGCCATAGAACCAAGAGAAAGTACAGATGAGAAGATCATCAGAATGAGGAAATGTAAGTTGTTTTTTGTGGTTCTGGGTTGGGGTTTTTTTGTATGTGGGTTTTTTCGGTTTTTTTAAGCTCTTATACTGCTACATAGAGATCTAAGGGTTAACTAGATCTACAGTTGTTACTCTAAAGGTAACTGGCTAGTATGTTTTATATCAAACAGAACACACAGCATCCTTGATATTTACAGCATACTACTGACTAAGCAGCTTTGTACCTTTTTTCTTTCTGTTCTAATTGTCTGGCAAGCAATGCATAGGACCAGAACAACAGATTCCCTAATGTTTAATAAAATAATGCCCATAAAATATGGAAAACATTGTTTGTTAATAGGATATGTAGCAAAATACTTGAATACAAATACCATTTGTATTCAAGTTCCATGTCTAATTATATTTTAGAAGACTTAAAAACATTGACATTTACATTCCTTAGTGAGGAATACCCAGTTTGAAATTTTACCACAGAAGCTAATGACCCTATTAACTCTAATTTGTTTACTCACCAGTCTGGAACAGTTTCTTCCACAGGTACCCCTTTGATGTTCAAAATTAAGCTTCCTAGAGGTTTCAGAAATTAAATGCTAAAGGAGGTCAATTATCCAACAGTTGCCTTAAAGATAAGGACTGCCCCTCCCACATTGTTTTAAAATGATTTTTTCTGATGAACACAAAAAACCCCATGATTGCTAAACACATGTCAGGCTCTCCCACAGGTTTGCTAGGACATAATAGGCAGTTCTAAGTTTGGTCATTTAGGAGAGTGCCTAATTATATCAGGCAATACAAAGACATGATTTTTTTTATTATACTGAGATTTAATCTTTAATCAAAGTGCAAATGGAATTAATTATTATTTCATAGTCTGTATTTTTGAGTTTTGAATTTGCATAATATCTCAAATATGACCTCCAGCAGCTCCTGATTAGCATGAGCCACCTGCTATGGCAAGTTTAATTTTTATATTTATACAGAATATACTTAGTCATAGGCTTACATTTATTGTTTGGTGCTTAGTATTGTCCATAACTATAATATGGTCCAACCACTGTTGGACCAGTCTTAGAAAAGGTAATAATATTTTTATTTGCACAGAAACATGAAATAAAAAAGAGCCCGTTCTTCATCCACAAGAAAGAAAAAAAAAGAAAGTCTGTGATAGTCAGCTCAGTTTATTTTGCAATTATGGCTGTTATCTCTGCAGCAATGCAGCAAAAGGGATGGGGGCATGGTTTCAAACCCTGAAGACATCAGTGGATTTCAGCTTTTTAAAACATTCCCCTGAATGAAGCACCGGGTCCCACTGAATTCTTAACTAACAACAACACATGAGCAGTGATTACCATTAATCATTTCTTGCTAGATACAAGAGCTAAAAGCTGGCGCG
Source organism: Gymnorhina tibicen (assembly GCA_013399875.1). Lineage (NCBI taxonomy): Eukaryota > Metazoa > Chordata > Aves > Passeriformes > Artamidae > Gymnorhina > Gymnorhina tibicen. Next base: position 223,738 of record VXAZ01008004.1, read on the forward strand.
TCATAAAAAGAGACAACAACCAATTCCAGAACAGGGCCAATGCTAAGGGATCCCAGCACGCTGCTGGTCTGTCCAACTACAAATGGCTAGGCTATAATGGGTGCAACCAAGACCTTGCTGAAAGCCTCTCTGCAATATGCAAAACTTGTTAAGGTTCCTTAACAAGTCATCAAGGATCTACTTCAGTAGAAAACTCCAAGTTTCTGCTGGCATTGAGTCAGAATAAGGCTGCTCATCTAAAAGCACAGAGATACTGTATAAATCCATTAAAAAATCCCCAAATTAAAACCCCTTAGAAGAATTCGGAAGACAGCTATGCTTTCTCCTGCAAAAATTCTCTGTGTTTAAAGAGCCTCAAGAGGTGCCAGATGGCTAGTCCCATTTCCTATCCTTGTAAAAGAGCATCCAGTATGTTCAGCCTTAATTTGGTTCAGAGTTTTCTGGTGGATGGGACGAGTCAGTTCTTCGATCGTATTTTGATGAGAAGAATATTTATCATCTGACAATATCATGTCTTGATGGTATGGAGAATCACATCATTCTCTCTTTTCAAAAGAGTTATGAATCCAATCCAGCTACAACTAGTGGGTGAATGACGTCCTTCTGAAAATGTTAAGTAAATTCTGGGAAATCAGGCATGAAAATGAACTGCAGATAAGGAAACATAAGGCTAAGGGATTCTGAGAAACCCTTCAGCTCTCATACAGCAGCTGGTGGTTGTGAGAAAGAAAACGGTTCCCTGTAATATTGCAGTGCCATAAGGAATTATGTGGGCTGTATCAGTTCCATCCTAAAGACTACAGAAACTGACAGGAGCATGTTCTTTGTTTGGTATTCCTTCTAATTAAAAAAAAAAACAACTTAAAGTATAAATGTGGTAAAATGCATAGTTGAATGAAAAAGGGCTATATACAGTATTATGGAAGATCCCAAGGCAGATTTTTTGGATTTGAGAGCCAATGATGCTTCCCAAGCAAATGTAATTTTGCGTTGAATTCAAAATTTGGTTTTGAATCCTACATACCTTGGGATTTCAGGGAATTTTGGAATACCAGGATTTCAAGGTCTATGGAACTTGTGAGTCTTGTGAGAACAATATCTGGTTAAAGATTTTCTTTAATTGTATGAATTGTATGAGTGAAAAAGAATTTAATTATATGAGTGGAAAAGAACTACTTCCTTATTTGTCTTCTTAATAAAGGTAATAGTTTAGTTAGTTACAAAATTTTATGGCTCTCCAATATGGAGTTATTTCAGTTTTTATTGAGCTCCAAACTTACTTGTGTAATGACAATGTGAGCAAAAAAAAAAAAAAAA
>VXAZ01008004.1:225082-263508 GCA_013399875.1 Gymnorhina tibicen
AAAAAAAAAAAAAAAAAAGTTTGCCTAATTTCACACCAAGTAGGAGATCAAGTACAACAGCATGTTACAATGTTGACAATAGAACCAAAATACCAGGGTAATGTGAGGTGAACATCTACAGAATTTATTTGAAATTCAGTAAATGTCATTTTCATTCCAGATTGGGTACCTTCTGCTTCTTAGAAAACCCTGAACTGGGAGTGATTTGAAGTGTGACTATCAGAAATATAAAATCTCTAGGAGCTTCAATATGTTGTGTTTCCTGCTGCTTAGATTTAGCACAACATCTTTAAATCTTAGTGGTTCTGGAGCCATATTTTATATGCCTACCTCTATGGTAATCTCAAGAATGCCAGAGCATAACCTGATAGAATAATTTACAGAAAATTTGGCTTTGTTTTTCTCTGCAGTTTCAATTTAATTCTTCTTTCTTTCAGTATGAAAGGAACAGCTTTATAGCATTCCATCTTTTACTGAAAGTCTTATAACTGAATATGTTTTAAATTATTTATAGAATATCTTAGTATACACTTATAAACTCTGGAATAATATTGACTTGTCTGTAATATAGTATTCAGAGAATGGGAAAGTAAACTAATATTTTACTGGAGAAGTAAAGCAAAACTGCTATATTCCTTTGCAGGTCTTTTAAATTTACAGTTATCGGACCAGGCACACTTCAAAACACCAGTTTCTAAAATATCCACTTGTTTTGAAGGAAGGTGTGACTGTCATAAACACTTCAGGTTGATGTGAAGTCCCTAGGATCATACTTGTCTTCCCCATCTCTTTTAAAAGCACCAACATGTGTTTTACAACCTTGTTTATTTCATTTTTTTCTCTTCAGTAAATAAAATTACTCCATACAAGTTATTCCATAAGATTTCCTAGCATATATGGTCTCAGTAGCATACAGGAATTTCAAAAGGAATTTAATCTGGCCAGGAATGTCAAAGACAGGAGGAAGGGCTTCTATATGTACAGAGAGGATCAAAGGAAGTCCAAGGAAAATGAAGGCCTGCCACTTAAGGTTCAACAAGGCATAGAAGAGGCTGAGGTATGGAATGCCTTCTTTGCCTCAGTCTTTACAAGGAAGACTGTCCTTCAGGAAACCCAGGCCCTAAAATCCAGGGGGTAAATATGGAGCATGGCAGGTATACCCTTGGTGTGGAAGAAGATCACTTCAGGCAGTACTTAAGCAAAATGGATGGGAGCCCTGATGGTATGCACACATGAGTGCTGATGGAGCTGGCAGATATTACAAGCCCACTCTCAATAATCTTTGATTAATTGTAGGGATTAGGAGAAGTAAATGTCACTCCTGTCTTCAAGAAGTGTAAGGAGGAGAACCCAAGGAACTACAGGTCAGTCAGCCTCACCTCAATCCCCGTGGAAGTGATGAAGCAGGTAATAATGGAAACCACTTCTAGGCACATGAACAACAAGAAAATCTTCAGGGTTACTCAGCATGGTTTCCCCAAAGGGAAGTCATGCTTCAACAACTTGATAACTTTCTATATCCAAATGATTTGCCTGGTAGAGGAGGGGACAGCAGTGGATATTGTCTTCCCAGATTTCAGTAAGGTTTTCAACACTTTCTCCCATAAGATCCTCTTGGAAAGGTTGCTGAACTGCGGGCATGAGTCCACAATGAGGTGGCATTGTTGAGGTCACATATGGAGTACTCTGTCCAGTTCTGGGCTCCTCAATACGAGAGAGACATGGATACACTGGACAGAGTTGAATGGAAGGCCACAAAGATCATAAAGGGATTGTAACATCTCTCATGTGAGTCAGAGTTGAGAGAGTTACACTGAGAAAAGAAAAGGCTCAGGAGGGGATCTCATCAAAGCATATAAATGTCTGAAGCGAGGATACAAAGATGGAGTCAGGCTCTTTCCAGTGGTGTACAGTGACAGGACAAGGGGCAGGGGGCACAGACAAACATAGGATACTCTGTCTAAACATAAGGGAATACTTTTTTTGCTGTGAGAGCTTCTGACTACTGGAACAAGGTACCCAGAAAGGTTGTGGACTCTCCATCCTTTGAGTTATTCAAAAGTCAGCTGGACAGGGTCCTGGGCAACTTGCTCAAGGTGGTCCTGCTTGAACAGAGGTTTGGACAAGATGTTTTCCAGAGGTCCCTTTCAACCTCAACCATTCTGTGATTCTGTAAAATACTTGCCCATTTAGATATTCCAGAACTAAAAATTAGCAGATGCTCACAGTGAAGTGAGCAAGTTTGTTTATCTCAGTCTGAAAACTTCAAAACCATACACACGGAATCAATTCAGAGCACCGTGTGTGTCTCAGCATGCACCAGCCAGCCAGTAATGTTCTCAGAAGAAAACCCAAGAACCAACCACAAGTCCAGACTTCATGTGTTCTGCATGCCTTATCACAGGAATTCACAACTCTTTCAAGACTTTATTGAAGACAGATTAATAGAAGAATACCTCCATAATGTAATTTTCTTTCTACAGCCCCTGGAAGTATCTAGTGGGATGATTCAAAACAGACAAGAATTCTCTCCCTGGTGACAAGATTGGCAGCAATTTAGCACCTCAAGGTGCTTCTCAAGGCTGGGATGACTCTCACCTTGAAGAAGGACTAAACTACTACAAGTTTTCGTAGGCAATATATAGAAACTATACTGACATTACTAATACAGAAGTGTCTTACAGAGTTCTTACCCATTCATATGCCTGTACAACAGTCCTTCATGGGGACTCTGCTGCCTATCCCTATCAGAGATCTTCATGTAGCCATTTGGACTTAGCCCAAATAGAAGGTGTGTGGGAGAATGTTACAAGGTTCTTTACAAGGCAATGGCCAGTTTTGCTATTTTCCAGCTTATAACAGCTAAATACTACTGCTCCTACTTTGTACAATATTTTCTTCCATAAACTTCCATTGCTCTAAACATGTATTTGTGCACACATGCACACACAAAATCCCACATAAAATCTGCTCAGTTTCTCAACAGCTAAGAAGCAATAGGGGCAGTCACAAACCGAGGAAGAACAGTTTTCATTTTCAGTTGTCCCAGGTCTCAAATTTTGTTCAAACTCATATTCTGAGTGACAGCATGCATGAGTATTTCCAGCTCTTGTTCATCACTTGCTGTGCTTGGAAACAGGAGCTGACAATGAGAGCACCTCCTGAACAAAAATTATTGCACCACTGCTCTTCATTTGAACAAAAAGAAAAAGATGCTGAGATCAAAAGAATAAAATAAAAGGTTAAAAGGAAATCAAACTTGAAAGAAAGAAAGAGAACAGTTAATTGGAGGGTCTGATTCAGATGTGTTCTTGCAGTGCTCGTTCCTAATTTACTATCTGCTCCTCATCTCGGCACAGCAGTCTAACAAGACTTCCACTGCCTCCTCATTTCCCCCCTGGCTGTGCCCCTATTTCAGACCTGTGCTCAGTGCTACAGTATTCCCCCCAGCTTTTTTCTCCTATATTGAGCTTTGGGACCTTTATACATTCACCATCATCCCTGTAATTCTAGGGCACCAGACTTGGATGTTGGCATTGATGGCCTAAGGATTAGAATATTGTATAAGGCAGGGTTTTGACTTCAGCTCTGTGAACTCGGTGCTAACACTGGGGAGATACTTACAAAGGCATAAACAAAGGAGACAAATCTACACAAAGAAACTGTGGAAAGGATCTGGCGGGAGGAGGGCAGAAAGAACAAACCAAGATATTTTAGACTAAGAAAAGTCCCAGCTGTCTTAAAGGTCTCTAAACAAATGAGAAAATTTACATAGTAAGATTTCAGCTTGTGAGTAAATTTTTAATGCATAAAATTTTAGAATACAAGTAGATAAAGCCAGAGATTTGTTTCACGCAGTATAAATTAAAATCCATATCATTGCTTTGCTGGATTACTCAGAATCAGCATCTTTTGCTTTCAACAATTTCAGGCTTTACAGATGCTGCATATCTACCTACAAAAAAGACTTCCCAAAATGTTTGCTTTGAAAGACAGCATTGCTGTTTTTTTCAGATGCCTCCTTTTCTTAAATAAACAAATCAACAGGGGATGCATTGTCATTTATCCCATATCCTTCTATTTCTGCATGCTTCCAGTTGACTGCTAAGCTCCTCAGTTCCAGAGGCTGGTACACAATTAAAGCAATAAATTCTAAACAACAAAGAATATACCAACAGAAATTATAAAATATTAGATTGTTGATGCTGATTTGACTTTGACTTCAATTGTGTCTTCCTGTTTTTACTGCTATCCTGCCCAGAAAGGTGTGGACATAAACTCCTTAACTGCCCTTGATGTCTTTGTGATTCACGAAGAAGAATATGCTGGCTGCAAGTGAAATGAGTAAGTAGTGGTTTGACCTTCTGATATCAGGTAGACTACATGAAGACAGAGTAAACTGCATTCAACATGGTAAAAATAGATCAGAAAGGTTATAAAATGTGGAATAGTGCATTATTTGTCATAATTCAGATTTCTCTCTGGGGATGATTAGCGGTCTAACACTATTCCAGACTGTCACCTCTCCTAACTGGGTAGACACTGCAGCATTGTAAAAAAGAAGGGCGTAGCAAATCAAGTGTTATGCATAGAGGTTGCTAAAAGCATAAATAGTTAATTAAATGGCAAAATAAATAAATGCAATTTCCAATTCTTTAGCAGCCTTTGCCCCACAGTCAACCCTAAAACACCTCACAAAAGACAAAATGCCCACTTCAGTCATGTCTGCTGCTGATCAAATTGATTCAGAAAAAGACAATATTTCATCCGTCCTCTTTGGAGTTCAAGTATGAATGGTGAAGCAAAAGAGAGTGAAACTGAGGGAAACATGAAAAGCTTGATTCGTTAGGACCCCTGCTGTCTGAAAAGAGATCAAAGCTCAGGAGGAGGCTGTAAAACAGCCGAATGCACTGCACAGAAACATGGCCTGTGGCAGCTGCTCTGGGCACGCTCTCACAACACAGGTGTACCTCCAAGTCTGCTCTGCCAGCTGAATCATGGGACCAGGCTACCTCTTCTCCTTCTTCATTATTTCCACTGCAGTCACTGAGGAGATGTGAGCTCCATCCATCACAATGCACAAATTCACAGTGCGCAGATTCAGCACAGGCCTAATTAAAGCTTTTCCTTTCATTTGTGGAGATAATTAGACTTTCATCTCACCAGGAAGCTTCAGAAAGATCTATTTCTTTCTTCAATAAGAGCTACATCAAACAAAAGCAGATTTTAATCGCCTTTTCTTTGGGGCATGAGTCAATAATGAAAGATGTCATGGGTAACAAAAATTGTGTGCAGGGGGAAAAAAGGAGGGAAAAAAGACCAAGCTATGTTCTTTAATTAACACCATGTTTGCAAACACCATTAATTTCTCTCATTAAAATGATTTTTATCTACAACCGATTGTTGATAAAAAAATTGATTTGAACATCTCATCTGTTTCATGCTATGCAGGAACCCATCTGCTCTGCTGTAAAGCAGGAAGAATGCAGACTGTTAAGCAACATGTGAGAACAATAAAAAATGCATATGTGTGTGTCAGGGATTTGTGAGGCTCACTGCAGGGCAAGGGCCACCTTTTCTCAGAACATCTATAAAAAATGACTTGGTAGCAGGCCAAAGGACAAAATGTCACAAAGATCAGAAGTGCATAAATAACAAATGAATTAATATATGCAGGAAGAAAGGTTCCATCTGTGTTGGGATGCATCGGTAAACAGGCTTGGAAAAATAAGATTTCAGACACATTTAACACTACATGGTGAGCTGCTGTGATGTAGTATTAGAGAAGAGACAGGCCGAGATTACTGCCTTTGCCTTTTTCATTACTAGTAGAACACAAGCATCTTTTCCTACTACCTTTCACACCGGTGCAAGGGGAGAGCATTTTTGGCTCCAGGCCCAAGGCACATTATTTATTTATTTAACTATTTGACACAGTGCTTCTGTATGGGCTGCCTGATGCGCAGGCTCACAAAGAGGGTGTAGCTGATTGTCTGTGGGAATTGAAGTCTGGCAGTCTAAGGCAGGAATAAAGCACTCTTTCACCCTAGAGCTTGCAGCAATCCCAAAGAACTGTTAGGCTGATAGCATTAAGACATTTAGTGAAGACAGAGCTTGTTTAAGTATCATTTTAATGACAATACCTGCTTTGCAGTAGGCACAGAACTATTGGAAGAAACACTAGTAGTAAGGCTGTACTTGCAGAGCTCACTGTCAGTCTGCTTAATGCCTTCCTGGATAGGATAAAGTGTTGTGATTCATCAGAATCAGATCTGAACTTCCTCTAATAGCAAAATATCATCACACCAAAATAATAAAGGATTAAATGTGCGTTACTGAGTGCTCTGCTGCTGTTGTGACCTGCCTGGGAAATTGATGAAAAGATTTAATGGAACCTTTTTTAAAGAAAATCTACAAACATCCTTAAATCTCACAATGTTGATGCTTGATTCATCGTGCCTTTATGCAGTTAGTTCTGGCATATGGCAGTTGTTTGGGAAACCAAAGTTTGTAGGAGCTTGACAGACATTTCTTCTTGATGCATTGAGCCAGTAAGATCCCTGGTGAGTATCCAGATTCTAACAGAGCTGCACATGTCTGTTCTCATGACTGTAAGAGATGGAAGTTTTTCCTGTTTGGGTTCCTTTTTCTCAAGTTCACTCAGTCACTTAAAAATAAAACTGCAGTTTTCTTCTGTGTATCCTAGTTTTATGCTAATATGCTCCCTCCCCCCAGTAAATGAGGACTGTTTTTATTTTAAATTAAGATAAAAACATATGCACATGGCACTGAGTTTATCCATTCTGCTAGGATCTAGGAGTTCAATGTGCTGTAAATCTCTTACAGCTCAAGATAGAAGGTCTGACAGAGGATTTTCCCAATTCTCCTTGAAACTCTCAAAAAAAAAAAATTGAGCTTTGTCATGTTTCAGATAATTATCATAATTTCCCTGTACCCTGGGCCAAGATTTGCTTCCATTTATGTCTTTTTAACCATTTACCTCAATGGAAGTCTTATCTATTCCAAGTTACAGAGCAATGAGGAGAAAACTCCAAATAGTAAATATTTATTGAAGAATTTACTTTGAAAAAGGAAATGAAAAATGGTGAAGTAGGAAAAAAAAAAAGAAGAAAACTTACGATACTTTTTGGGGGTGATATTCTTTGCTTCAAGGGAAGATAAGCTTTTCCATTTTTTTTTTTTTTCCTTTTTATTTTCTTTCTCTTTAACAAGCACGTTGCATGCAGAAGGAATAGTAACTCATGCCCAGAACTCTGAAAGACCCAACAGCACTATAGCCCTTCCTCTGAATTCAAATCAAAACTTTGTCTAAAATGGAATTCTGCTTTGGAATACTTCTGAGCTCCCTCATTAGAATATACACATGGTTCTGATCCAGTTTTTATAATAGGAAACAATCTCCCCACTCATCCCCTGAAAAGTTAGCTTATGGAATATATTGTTTATACAGACAATGCAGCTGATCTTCAAAAGTGATAAACCCTCATGAACAGAAGAACCCAAACTGAGATCTCTGCTAACTACCTAGATGATACAGCTGAGCTACAAACTGCTAGAGGAAATCAGAGGAAACCCTAACCGGATACCAGATTTGCTCATCGCTTGTAGTTCAGATATGTTAATAGGTCGTCATTTCATGGAAGAGGACAGGGATACTAAGTAGGTGACCTGCCAGAGGAGAAGGAACAGAAGACAAACAGAAAAGACTGTTCTCAGTTTTAAGGGCAAAACTGGGAATGTACTCCTGCATTGCTTGTCTTAAACTTCAGCACGCTGAACTCCCCTACTGCTATCAGCTGCAGAGAAAGAGACAGTTGCCACTGCTTCTAATATTCTCAGCAAATATAGGGCAATATTCAGTTTCCAAAGAGCCTGTCACACTGTCAGTGGTGCTGGGACTGAGTGGGCACAAAGCTGTTGTTAATGAATAGGGAGGCTGGAGGCAGATGGTATCCAAATGTAAGAAAAGTGTCATGAAATCATAGAACGGGTGAAAAATGCATTTACCCAATCCCTTCCAATCAAAACATTATCCTGCGTCTCTGTGTCACAGGAAATCCATTCCTATTTAACAAATACAAGAAATACTATCCAGATAGTCCAAGGACTGGACTTTCAGACTCCTCTACCAAGAGGAATATATATATATATATATATATATATATATATATATATACATATAAAAAAACATGGAAATTGAAATGTATATTTTACTATTGTTTTTTTCTCGAATGAGCTTGGACAAGTGACAATCTCCACTTGTTAAATCAAACACAAATGTAAATACATAGGAGCATAAAAGCTCAGCAGGTAAAGAACAGGGAATTTGTGAACGCATATTTTGATTTCAGCAAAGTCCAAATTATGATTATGTTTCTTCCTCCTATTCACCAGTGTTATCGAGAAATATTTGATTTATACAATGGAATTCACAACAATGTATAGATCATAAAGATCTTAAAGGTATAAACCTTGACTGATGATCTGGCTTCTCCTTCCTGCACTTTTTGCCTATGCAGTATCAGAACATGAAGCCCGAACTATGCATTGTGTATCTGTGTGTATATTCTGTGTGACATCACCATGAACTGGCAGTATCTGCTCACCATTATGTTTAACACACAAGGAATGTTTCTGAGTCCAACTAGTGTGTTTAACAGGTGGAACATTCCTAGATTTAGAAAGAGCTTCAGGATTACAATACTTTCTCTCATTTTAAAGTACTCTGAAGTGAACTCCTATCTCTTCTTTAAGTATGTGTCATGTGAAACTTGATGTGAAGAGTGTTTAATGGATGAAATTAAAAATATGTGATTGATGGTGCATTTATCAACTCCAATTGAGACATAAATAGAATATCTCATTGTTTATGTGTGAATATCTATATCTCATTCTAATAAACTGAGGTAGAAAGAAAAGCAATACCCCATCCAAAACAAAGGTCAACTCAAGTAGTCTCAGACATTAGGCAGCAAAAGAAATGCCCTGAACAGACCAGGATGTCTACTAGCTGGCAGAAATCCCTGACATATTTCACAGGTGGAGAGCTATGTACAGAAAAGAACAAACAGAAGTTTAACTCTTTAATCATGCTTAATTTTCAACTTGAACCTCAAATTTGAAAGTTTTAACACTTTTAAAGAACCCTAATCTCATACAGAAGAAATGATGTGAGCCTATTTTAAAGCTAAAGTGGCTTTCCTGACTGAAAACTGGAAATTATGATCTTTAGTATCCAAGTGTCAATGAAATGTAAGTGCCCACCAGATTGCTGGCCCACCCATAGATTATTAATGCACAATTAATCTACTAAGACAACTGTAGAGTGTCATTTAGCTTCAGAACCCATAAGTATAAAACAGCAACACACTGTGAAATTAATGGTAACACTTAAAGGTCCCATTGTTATTAATTCATTTGACATTCACTGTAATCACACTGGTCTTTAATGAATTCATTTGGCATGTGAATATTGCATGTACTTTCAAACGCACTCCAGTGCAAATCAGTGTTAATTGATGTCCTGAATTGAAATAGTTTCTCTCTCTCTGTAACTTCTTATTTTTAGCCTACCGTACTTTTTTTCAAGGGTCTTTTCCTCAGCAAAATTTACACATGGCATATGCAAGCACATGCTCTTATATAATAATTGCTTTAACTGGATGTCAATATAGCATACAAAAATGACCAACTGATCATATGGTACTGAACCTCTGCAGTAACTTGTTCTAAGGCAATAAACTCTAAACACCACTGAACTTCAGTAACCTCCTAGTGCCACACATCCTGTGAATATTTTCCGTTTACTGTTCTCCACAAATTGCCTGTGAACATCTTTGGCTTATGTGAAAAGTGCTGTGGCCAATGGTTATCATCTTACGCAGTTCAGTTTTATAGCAGGAACTGGCTGTACCTCTCTCCCTGCACTCAGTCTCTGTAGCCGTGCATATGGATAATGTCTGTAAATGTGCCAATTGAAACTGTCTCCTTCCCTTATATGTAAGCACTGCTTCCAAGAACTGTGGGGTGCTGAGAAATTCCTCTTAATGTCACACGCAAGCAGTTAATCTCAAAAGATTTAATTCATGGGTGGTACAACAATTCCAACTCAGTAGCTTGTCCTAGACAAAATACTTCAAACTGGAAAATACTTCATGCTAATAAAATAGTATTACTGTTATAATTCATATAGTTCCTGACTTACTTCAGTAACAATCTTCATATGTTCTTGTTTCCCAGAAAATAAAGGGAGTCTCAGGGGTGCCAAAGGAGCCTCTGATGTCAAATAATTTCCTAAGTTAAATACTTCTTTTGACCTGTACGTAGTATAGCCAAGGAAGTTTAAATTAGCACAATATGGGACTATGGTGTTTGATATCACTTTTGTGGGAAATTTGTAAGCCATTCCTAAAAATAGCACACGAACCAACAAAAATATGGATTCAGAATGCCTCAGATGTAATTACGCTTGAAGATAACATCAACAGCATTATATAAATACTATTATTCTATCAAGGTAAACGAAATTAAAGCACATACAATAAGCACACACTTACTGAAAAGCACCTAAAAAGTTGTGGTGCCACTAATATTTGGTTGCCTCAGAGGGCTTGCATTGTTTCTCAAAAAATACAAGATTAATGTTTTCTCCAATTCCAGACCTTCTTGATTCTCAATAATTTAAAAAAAGGTACCCCAATCTGTGACATAAAAAACCATTTCAAGCATCTCTGCTTGGGTTGAAAAATAAGTAAACAGAAAAGAGGTCCCACTGATTTAATTTGTTTCAATACTACTATCTGCTGGGTAATGTACTTTAAATGCACTTTTTTTTTTAAACTAATGTTTCCCATAATAAGTTTCTAATTTTTCTTTTGTATTTCATGGTAAAGCTAGAGATCATTATTTAAACTTATTCAACACAGTATACATATTTTTGTACTACTGAGTAACTAGGGGATGCAGAATATCATAAAAATTGGAAATAATCTTGAAACTACTTCACAGAAATAGTGTCAGAATAGTGTCTACTAGACTCTTGCTGCTGACATGCAAGACTTTTCTGAGATTTCATTGCCAAGGAAGGCCCTGTGAATAAAACTATTTTAAGAATGGATATAGACACATCAATCAGAACCACAAATCAAGAGTGTCTGGCCACATAGTACTGATTAAAGTTAGTATTTGTCTTCCCTCACTTTCTGTAACACACTCAGAATGATGAACATACTCTAAATGGAAAAATATGATTGCTGAGTCTTCATTACTTGTCATTAATATCCTGGAAGTAAAGAACCTATCTTGAGGTCTAACTATGTTTTATTCTATTAGTCATTATTTTATTTGAAGAATGACTGAGTTATGCTCCTCTTTAGTTCAAAACTTTCAGCCATTATGTTCATAATGACTTTTGAGGAAAGAACATTTCAATAAGCTAGCACTTTCCCATTGTTGAAGATCCTTCCCCCCAAACCACAAAATTGTCAGCCTTGTTTTACACTGTTATGAAGCAGCAATACATACAATTAGGCTTGTCAGACACCTTCCATTCTCAGGAGCAGGCAACTGAAATCTTAAAGGGAGAGTCAGTGAATTTTTGTCATTGACCCTTTGAAAACTGCAGAATTGGACATGTATTTGGACATGTTGCTAGTCTCTGGGAATTTGAATTTGCTTATGCTAATAAGAGATTTGCTAAGAATTTAGAAGTTAAATAATCTGAAAACTGTATAGACTAAGAATGTTGTAGCCCAACACTATAAAAGAGCCAGACAGCACCTTCTGTATGGTTGGTTGCTTTTCTAACCACTTGGGGTTGTTCTAGGACCAGGTATGAATAAGGATAATTGTCTCATTAGTTCTTGGAGAGACAGGAAAAAGCTGAGGGAACACTCTCACATACAGAGGAATCAGAAGGACTCTGCATAAACCACATTTTGCCAAGTGGGATGGATTGTGGACCAAAATCCCTAGCCCTGCAAAGCGTTTTCACATTGCTTCCTGACTTGCTTCTACAATGCCAGAATACAGGATATGTGGAGACCAGTTTGGTGTGTCCTCCCCGTCGCTATAAATCCACATTTCCTTTGTGCAGTGTCCTTTCTCGTCTGTCTGGAACTGGCTTTGCAATCTCACTGCCAGGGTAGATGGGACACCCATGTTTCAGTGTACAGATGGTTTGGACTTCCCACATTGTAAACTAATGACATGTCGGCGCAGGTGTAAATTTAGTGTGCTAATAAGTTTGCTTAAAGTTCTTATCTGAGTTCTATCCTGACAGCATAATACTTCTACAATGTGATTTACATAGAACTTTTGATTCATTTTGTGCAAAAGATGGGTAAACAATGTTTACTGAAAGGATTTGTACAAAACTTTCTACTTTCTTAATTAATGAATGAAAGAATATACAAGAAAAAACATCCTGACTTCTCAGAATTTTGAGTGATCAAAATATGAACTTCCACAAACTGAAAATCGGAACAAAATGTAAAACCTCAAAGATAATGACAGTTATTCACATCAAGCAAACAAGCAAACATGATAATAATATTTAAGCAATGCAGCACAGTGGTACTCTCAGCCATTCTCCAAACTGTAATGGAAACATGGTCACAGATTAATGAGATTATAAAATGAATTTAGCAAGCTTATTGTTATCTGAATGTTTATCAAAAACCTCTGAGGTTTTAAGAATTGCAAACCTCTAGGAGTGCACGAAGTATTCTACGTGAAAAAGATATTGGCTTTGATATTGTTGGAGAAAGGTGGATGAAGAAATCGGATTCTTCAATGGCAGAAATATTCCCAGCTCAGCTGTTATGAGAATCCTCCATGCATAGACAACATTTTTCAAGTATGATTAAGCTCATGGAATTTTTGCTGCACCTTAACATGAACGATAAAATAATCATTTTAGGTGTAAAGACATCACAGCATGCAGAGATTCAAATCAGATGCAGTAAAAACCCAAAATGTTTTCAATATTAGGTCCACTATTTGCTTCTCATCTCTGCTTAACCAAACACAGAAAAGAATAAATATTTTGATCTGTGTAAAAACTGTTTATATAACCACAAATTGACTAAGAATTATTAGATATTTGCTCTATTTTACCACCCAGCTATATCAACAATACAAAGGGCTCCACTGTATGCGTACTGCACCTTTTTGAAGTTAGCTGCTGTTCCTGTTCTAGAGCTAAAAATCCAAATCTAAATACAGAAAAAAGGAAGGAAAAAATGGCAAGAAGAAGCAATTAGAAATGTCCTAATTTAATAGATGAAGAACCAAAGGCCTTATAAGGTAAAAATTACTTGCTTGGAGTCACATTGTATTTCTGCGTCAATGCTTCAGTATTTACAGATTTTCAGAGACAGCGACAGAGCATAAAACTAGTATAAGTAGTAAAAAAACCCCACAGATTTTCTATAATTAAGTACAGCATACAGTGGTGTAAAGGTTTCTTCTTGTTGGAGACCAAATGGACACTTACAGATTTCTTCGCAGATTTATGTTGATTTGAACAGTGCGTATCTTGGCAGTACAAACAACTACTAGATACAATTAGAACAGGGAGGCAACATTTAGAGAGGGAAAATTTTTCAAAGTAATGATTAAAATAGTCTATTCTCTCTTTAAAATGAGTTTCCATGAAGACAGAATTTCAATACTGTCAAACGGGATACAAAATAGTTGACACTACTCTATAACATCCAGGCTTTCTCAGTTACTGACACTGAGTTATCTAGACCTGTCTTACTGCTGAATAACCTTGCACTCTCCTTTACTGTAATATTATCCTGATTTCTACATCTTTCTTCTTATCTTCCTCCTTCCAAGCAACCTTTTCTTCTCCTTCTCCTTAGTCCTCTCCACAAACTTCAGAGCACTAAGCAATTCCCCTTCCCAAATACCAGAAAAAGGCACAGAGACTACTTTGCCAGAAAATGGGAATGTGGACAAATAGCACACGAATAAATACAAGATTTTCTCTTGTGTACGGGTACTCCTATTACACTTCTGAGGAGAGGAAAGCCAGCAGGTCAGAGCATAGAAGGCAATGTGTTTCTCCACCTAACCTGCACGTGTGAACATCCCCCCTGGCTTCCTGGCTGGCCAGACAAGTTGCATGCAACTTGTGGGCAGAATGCCTGTAGCTGCATCTACTCTCTCCTGCTCGTACAGCCAGAAGCCTGACTCTGTGGATGGTCAGCCAGGCAGGCAGGACATCGTCAACAGCTCCTTGGCCTTCAGAGAGGCAGAGCATCTGTGTATCTCCTCAGCTGGTTTTTCAGACTAGAGCTGACCTCAAGTCTGAATAGCTTTCCTTAAGGAAACAAATATGTGAAGTGTATATACCAGCTAACCTCAGGATCTGCACATTCACTGCAATTTAATGCAAATAGCTCTGCAAAATGCAGTTGCCTTTTTACAGATGAAGTTGCTAGAGATGGCCCTTTTATAAAGTAATCAGTTCAGAAAAGATCACATCAAGACATTAGAACTGTTATTAATGCCTTAATTTTTTTTTAGTTGGATACCAATTTTGTCACCTTATTAAGAGGCAGGAGGAATATTTTCATTTTTAATATTATCCCATGCTGGTTTAAATAATTTGCAAATAGGAGGATTACAACCTTGAACAGGGAACAAATGACTATTCTGACTCTTAGATTAAAGCAGACTTTAGAAATTCCAGCAATACAAATATCTGCCATGATTACTGAAGAGCTAGTGTTGCTGTTTTCAAAAGTTTAATCAGCTTCACCTTAGGCAAAACAAGTAAGATATAGCTGAGAAACAGGTAAACACTCTGTAGAGTTTGAAAAAATTATTATGTATTATTTCCACCCCATCCGTCTGCATTACGTTAACAAGAAGGCATTAAACAACAGAAGAAAAGCTGATGTAAGAATAAGAAAAAACATTTTTACATGATGCTTGGAAATTTGACATAAAGACAGTGGATAATGATAAATTACTAATCGTTTTTACATCATGTTTATTGAAAGCATATCTAGAATGTATTTTAGTACTGTCTTGGGAGGAATGATTTCAGCAATGCTTTATTGTAAAAATAAGTTTATAGAATTTCATTGTGTGAACCAAACTTCTTCATTAAATTTTAAACACTACAATGTCTTTTTAGCCATTATGCCACTATACGAGCAAAGGTACTGGAAATGCATGGGTATATATAAATATACCTACATATATATGTATATATCTGGTGGGAATTTATGGAAAATGCAAAAGATGTTCAAAGGTAGATGACTATTAGCATAGACTGTACAGTGAGCTGCTCTGCAATGTTTCTACCTTTTTGCTTCTACGTGCATTGAACTTTTAAGCTTGCTGATTCTGCCTTGGGCAGAAGTGGCACAAATTTAAAAACGGAAGGCAAAGTGGTCTCATCATTTGATCTCATTTATTTCAGGTGCCATTGAAGTAAAATCCCATGATCTTATGGGAGGCTTTACACAATTTAGCTTATTGTAAGATTGAGAAAGCATCTATTATGTTCTAAGATAGAGAAACTGTTACGCTCTCCTTGTCTTTGACTTGCCACGTGCAAATACGAATGGAAAATTCTTGTATTAGAAAAGAAAGAGAATTGCCTAATTGTAGATGAAAACTATCACAAGCCAGGAATTGCATATCCAGTGCTCTTAGCTTATTATATCACATTTGCTTTCATTCTCCTATCACACTGATATATACATTTATGGGAAAGACTGGCAGAAGGGCATGTTAGTTTTCATTATAATGTTTGTTACTCTAATGATCTTTGATGACAACAAACTTAATACATCGATAAAGGAAAATACCCTTTCTTCAGTAACAGAGCACTGTTCTTGAGAACACCAACAATATTATGATATGAAGGGAACCTCACAGTAGTCAGATTTAAGCACAACAAATAAAATTCTCCAAACCTTGTGCAATCAGTCTGTTTATTTTTGACAGCTAGAAAATGAAGATTACTGAAGGATGTCCCCGTAGAAAACTACAAAGTGGCAGAACACAAACATAATTTTTTTTGAAGGGGGGGAGGAAACAAGAACCCCCCAATTTTAAATTGTCATGCTTCCATGCCATGAAGGGTTTCAAATAAATTTGCATTGAAATTTATTAAAATTTAGCTGAAACCCAAGCTGAAGTAAGCAGCACCAGCATCTCAGGTGCCTGATGATCTAATAGCTTTGAAAATTTTAACATAGCAGTGTTTAAAAGGGCCATTTTTCTTAATTTTTTTCATGGCGTTCTGTTTCTATAGGATCTAGGGTTTGTAAATAAGCTGGATCACACCAAGGACATTCTCTGGTACACCAATAATGTAGGAATGGCATAAATCACACAGTCTTACTTGCTAGACTTCAGTATGGCTTCAATAGCTGCTCATACCTAGCTTGAAACTTTACAATTGTTTTGTGATAAGGGTCTTTAGTTTTTCTTATTTAATTAAATGATTAACTTAAATTCAATTTTATATAGAAAAGCTGGGTACATTCAGGGACACAAAGTCAAGGCAGTAGCTGGGGCACTCATCTGTAGCCAGTCTAAATCCACTACGCAGCAGGAACAAAAGTAACAGGTGAAGGACAAGTGAAACTGACACCAGCAAACTCTGGAGTCAGAGCATTCCTCTGGAATGAGTAGATGTCTATTTAGATTTCTTCTGACCTGGAAGAAAGGTTTCAAGGAAACTGAATTGGTTTTCTAAACTGTCAGTGACCAGCCTGATGATCAGACCACAGAGGAAAAACCAGAAGTGCCTTCTTTTCCTTGCTGTTTTTTGTTTTGTCTTTTGTTGGTTTTTTTTGTTTCTTTTTTCCTGAATTGTGCATTACACTCAGAACAATTTTTAATTTCTATTAAAAAGTGATCTTCAATTTCCAGTGTTTCCGAAAAAGGCATATGCTAAAAGTAAAGGGTCATTAGGACACAGAAATGCTTCAGCTAACTTTTTATTCTTGGGAATATTCATCATATCAGCCTATGGAGACATTAGCAGTGTGGCTTCTAATCTGGCAGTTCAGGGAAGCCAAACAAAAGTTGAATGTGCTGAGTCTACTGCTGCAACCTGCTAGGGTTACCCCAAAATTACACAATGTTTTCATTATGTTTTAACATACTAAAGGGTAAAACAATGACAGAGTAACAAATATGGCAAATTTCTATGTTGAAATCATGATTCTTATACTGACTAATCAAGCTGCTTTTGCTGATGAACTGTGCTGACTCGTCAAAACTAGCAACCGTTGGCAAAGGCAGTGTAGGTGGAGGGTGGTTCTAGGAGTCTAAACATTTTCTGCCTAAGCCTGATGTTTCTAGAAAAAATATATCACAGATGACTACTGTTGGGAAAACATGGCTGAGGTATGGTATGTTTAAAAATGGAACTTATGAATTTTCTGATATAACTCTCCATCTATGTAATTCTTCAAGTTTCACTGCATTCATGCTTTTCATGTGCTGCTTCCCCTCTATTTTATTTTGTGCTCCTTTCCCTTCCCTGTCTTTATTTCTTTCACATATACTCTACTTGAGATGGGTTAAAATTCTTTAAATGCTGTATTTCTTTTCCTTTCTTTGAAAAAAAGAAAAAACTAAAATGACCTTTTCCTTGAAACAGCAAGATTGGAAACTAATCTGCTTGTTACAATTGAGATTTTGACCTGCCCCCTAAACTGCACATTGACTTCTAGCTCTGAGAACTGGTTTTGATGGTGATGTGTGTCACTTTTTTGTAATGCTAATTCAGGCAGAAGCCATTTATCATTTCTGAATACAGAAAGTGTCTGGTGTGACACTGTGCTGACTTATTCATAAAATGATAAAGATCAAGAGAAGCAGTGTAGCTTAGCCTACAAGGACCTAGACCAGGACCAAAACATCCACTTTCTATTCTTGCTTTACTCTATGACTACAGGAAAGACAATTGTTTTCATGTATTTTAATAGCTACCTGCTGATAAAAAGAATAATGTAAGAGTAAGAATTACTAATTTTTACAATAAATACTGAGGTAGCTCAACATCTGTTCTCTTATAACTGTATTTTATTTATGCCTTTCTTTACTGGCAGACAAAAAAGGCAATGATAAAATGAAATTTTTTACTCTTTTTCTCCTTGCTAGAACAGACATAATACCCCAACAGTTTATCAGCAGATTTCTCAGCTCCATGGCTTCTGTGCAAAAATCTCACATTATTACTACGTCCACACTCAGGAACACAGAACAACCAGAAAATCCATGAACAGGGTAACAGACAGGTTAAAACCCTTTCAGATAAGACACCAAAAAGAAAATTCTGTTACTTTTGGAAACAATCCCAGTACATTTGAAATTAAGCAAAATAATTAAAAATTTAAAAACATAAGCACTATGATTTTCTGAAATATAGTAAAATTACTGAAATGCATTATGACCTTCTAGATGATCTTCTAGGGATATAAAATTTACGGTTCACTAAAATTTACACACTAGGAGTACCTATTACAAAATACTCTATGATTACCGGAGCCAGAGAGATACACAAGGGCAGCATGGCAAAAAGCTGCAATGTCGCTGCTACTCCAGGATGGTTGAGCAGCCAGTAAAAGAGATGCAAACTTACTAGCAAGTGCTTTGGATGACTGTGTACTGACATGTTGCTGATGAATTGTAATTTGTTACAATAGCTATATATCAAGCCAAAATGTTACTGGCAGATCCGGAGAATATCAGTCACTCCCAGCTTGTGACTTGGTGCCCATGCTGTACCAAGCCGTGATAACAAAAAGGGAAGAAATAGGAAGAAACAAAAATATGCTGTTACTAGAAGTTCATTATTTCTTAATCTGAAAATTTATGGGATTGATCTAGATTGAGATATTTTATAAAGTGGAGAAACACAATAATGGCTTACAATGTTCAAGTCCTTTATAAATAAAAATACCATTTTCTGTGTATAAAATAGATGTTAACACTCATTTTCTGTCACATCTGTATCTGTTCCATAGTTAATACAAACATCTGGATTTTCTAGTTAGATTTTTTTCTTTATTTCATCTTCAGAGGATACCTATAATTTATAGTCATGTATGTATATACTTTTTCAAATTTTACCTCCTCGGGAAAATTTTTGTAGAGAAAATCTCTTTTTTTTTTTTTTTTAAACTCTTTAAATCAATGTTTTACAAAGGTAGGTAGTCATTTCCAGTATACCTATCATTGCTTTACCTGAATTCAGATGTGTAGGCAATTGCTTTGATTACTGTCTTTTTCTGTTACCTTTTTCAAAGACTGAGAAATTAATTCCTCTGTAGGGCTACATGGTCTTTTAAAATATAGTTCTGATCTTTATATAGTAATGTAATTTAAATTAGTACCTAATTCTCTAAAGTCCACAATTTAGGACAGCGCAGAATCTACTGCAGCAACTAATTAAACACTTACTGTAAGGTTAAGTTTTTCATTAAATCAATAGGCCCCTAGTGTCAGTTACAAAGCCCTAATTACTATGCTGTAAATTTAGATTGAATTTGAATTAAGGACTGATTTCAATCTAACCACAGCATGTAAATATTGTAAATTACCAGAATTACAGTTCAATAAAATTGAATGGATTTCACTTTAGATAAACTAAATGCAAATGAGTGTAAGGAAAAAAAAAACCTGCAGAAATTTCCCAAACATCTGCACAAGAGACTTACATGTGCAGTCTATAGTACACTGCTTTGGCAAAGAGCATGCCAGAGCTTCAAAATGCTGCCACCGTTTACTCTAAAATGTTTTAAATATTTCATTATCTGTTCAGAAAATGAATAAATTTAATCTCTCCCAAGTGATCAAGTAAAATGATGGCTAATGTGCCCACTTACTGTGTTGCTTTAGTTTGATGACTGTATTGTTGTGCTAAAGCACAGTATGAAATCAGGTTATCAGGTTATAACTGGCAGGGATAAAAAAAAACAGTGCTGGGAAACACAAAACAACCCATTTTCAAGGCATGAATCATGCACTTTGAAGACTCAAAACAAGTGTAAAAATTACAGACAATGGCACTCTAATCAAACGAGTGCAAAATTGAAAATAATTGGGAGTTTGTGGACTTTCATTCACCTTCAAACAAGCACTGTATCCACAGGATATTAATAAATTTGGGAAAATAGGCAATACGCTAGGTTACAAAGAAAATGAAAAATCAAAAACGCCCATATTGAGGGTCATACATATGATTATTAAGAGGTTTCTACTCCCCTGCTTATGTTATTTCAATATATGCAGTAAAAATTATATTAATAGCCTTAAGATGTCCTTAAAAAGTTAATTAAAACCATGTGTAGTTTTTTTACACTTAACACTTCATTAATACACTTAAATAGCCGAATAATAAAAGTTGCTTGAAAAAATAAAAACCATAAAATTAATATTGTCATGAAGGCTCAGAAAGGGCATAGATTAAGGAAATTAATGATAATTTTCATGATTGTGTGCTTGAGAGACGCTGAACATAAACTCAAAACTAGAAAAGAACTAAGAGGTAATAATAATCCTCCTTCAAGAACAATATCCACTATTCTCATTTCTACCAGAAATACAATTATGACACCTCATTCTTTAGTACTGTTCTGGTTTTGTTTCTTTTTCAAGAGCACATTTTATGGGGTCTTTGATCTGTTCATGCCTCACAAAGTTAAACAGTGCCAATGCAGTTTGTAGGCACATGCCGTGTGTTTGATAATTTACAAGCTGACAGCACTACACTTTCTAAAACTCTTATTTCCTGTGAGTGTTAAAATTACATCTCAAACCACAGAATGTTTTAATGACTTCATGTCATCAAGAAAGGTAATAATGCTTCAGCTCAGCTTCATCAGCTGAGCATGGTAGCCAAAGGTAGCAAGTAATTTACTATATGTGACCTATGTAGGCTTTTCACATTAGGAAAATCAAACCATTCTCTGAAGTGCTCATCTTACCAGTCCACCGGAATGTTAAATTACTGATTGTAAAGGAAATGATGTTTCACTTAAGTTTGGAGTTTTGCAGAAGTGGAATGCATGGGCCAAGATGCAAAAAGCCCCAAAGTAGATAAGAAAAACTTGTGACCCTTGCCAGAATAGAAAATACAGTATGTTTATACCACCTACGGCACATATAGTATATTGCTAAACATAGGAAATATGGTAGAATGAATGAGTACTTTCATAATTGTCCTTCATGTTTCATAAGGGGTCCTTTGCTTATCAGCTTTCCGCCTTCATGTCCTACCCTAGTAGATAGAACATGGTATCCCTTGTTGTGATTCTGCTTTTCTGGCTCCCATGCTTACTCCTTAAAGCTTGGAGAATCATCTCTCCTCCAGGGTCTCCAGGCTTGAGCAAAGGTAAGCAGGAAATATTAATGACTGCTGAAACAAATGTCTACTTATTTAAATTCACAGAAGTAATAAAGAGATGGCACCACTTGGATCTTACTCTCTAAACTGAAAATGATTTCACCTTTCCAGTTCTGGAATTTAGATGAAATTAGGAAGTTACACAAATATCTGGGGCATAGCTGGTTTTGTTTGAGATAATTTGTGTTCACGTTCTGTAAAATTATTTTTCCATTAAAAAAGTCTGATTAGCTAACACATAATGAAGTGGCCATGCTATTGGCTTGCAGTTTGACAACTGATCAGTGTTTTAACATAAAAGAAAATATTTTGAAAAGTCTCCTAGTGAAATAGGAGACTTCTTTCAGACAACTAAGATTTGAATTTTATTGTTGCACAGTTTAAAGTTTAATGACAGTTTACAATCAGCTTGTTAACAAGTCTCAGCGTCTTGCAAAAATCTTGGCCACTTTGCATGGTGAAGAATTTATGATTTTATTCTGCCTTATGGAGCAATGAAATTCAATTAAAAATTTTATTTTTCCTGGTCTTCCTAAGGTTATAACTGTTCGGAACTGCAGTGTCCAGATCTGTCATTCATAAAGTTAAATGGAAGGTTGGCTATTACACATACAAGTTTCAGTTCATGTCTGTCTGAGTGATATGGGAAAAGTATCATTGCAATAAATTTACCAGGCAATGGTTTGGGCCTAAATACGCACAGTCATCACGCCACGTAGTGTACAGGCAAACACTCTCCTACAATTATACCTGTATTTAATACCTGGAAAAATGATTGCCTTATGGAATACTCGAAGTTTGCCATTGTGTTACTATATAACATCTGTAATACCTATAATTAGAACCATACAGCCTGAATACTGTGAAGAGAATGTTTATAGTGGGTAGATTGCAGAACAGAAGCATGGAGTTAAAAAAGGAAATTAGTAACTGAAGACATTCTTAATGGTGTGAATCCTGGAGAGAAAATTTCAAAATAAACAGGTTTCAAATACTTTTTTAAGCAATTCATTTGTTTGATCAATCACAGACCAGAATCTCAGAATAATTTAGATTGGGAGGGATCTTTGGAAGTCATCTATGCCGATTCCCTACTCCAAAGTAAATCATGTTTCTCAGGGCTTTGTCCAATCCAGTTTTGAATATCTGAAGACCCTCTTCCACAGCTTAGCCCCTCCTGCATGGTGAAAAAAAATACACCAGTTGGAACTTTCTTTGCTGCTGACCACTAACTCTTGTCTTTTTACACTGTATCTCTAAGATGCAGCTCCATATTCTCCACCATGATACAGCTGAAAGCAGGAATTAAACCTTTCTCTTAGCCGTCTCTTCTGCAAGCTGAAGAAGCACACTTTCCTCAGCTTCCCTTTGTATATCACACTCTGTTATTGCCTCTTGTGCCTGGGGGACAGAACTGGACACAATACAAAGGGAATAATCACTCTCCTCAAGCTGCTGGTTGTTGTTGCTCCCCAGTATGTTATAAGCCTTCACGGCTACAAGGCAATACTGAAACCTAAACGTTTTTTATCTGAGCAACTGTGATTAATTGCCATTTATCTAGATGTGGAAAAAAATGGCAAGGTAAGTGACAGTAACTTGACCCTGTTCCGCTTCACTTATCAAGCACATGATTTTAGTTAGTAGTGGGAATTAATCCCATAATTTTTACTGCAGAAGACCTGAATGTTTTTAGTACCCCATCATTAAATATTGAAATATCTATTGGTAACAGATAGTTCATAATTCTGTTTTATGGTTATAAAGTCAATTGTTCACATTCTGTGAAAAGAATCTAGCTCCAAATATGAATCTTCCCACAACAGTGAGCAAATAAAACTCCAACTATTGTTACTGGAAATACTAGACAGCATGCTTGGAATGGTTTTGGAATGCTAGTTGAAATTACCACTGCTTAAAAGTAAACAAATACCCAGCAGTCTGGGACAAAGGTAGCAATAAAAATACTAGTTTTTCAATGTATTTTTTAGTAACAGTTATTATGGATTTGAATTAAAATATATTTTAGCATAGGCATTAATTGACCACACTGGCAACATGCACTGATGTTCTTTTCTGTCAGCTTTGGGTTATGTATGCATTTTAACATTTAACTTCACTGCATACAAAATACAGAAAAGAAAAGTGTGCATAAAAATATACAGGGCATTACTTATTTATATGTAAAACCTTTATTCTATTTTGTTATTTTAGATTAAATCCCGTTTCAATTCTATTCTCTCAGGGAAGCACTAACAGTTTGAGCTCAGCGTGAAAGCCATCAAACACTTGAGCTGAAATTTAGATTGGGCAATTTTGCCTGGTGAAGTAGAAAAGGACATGTGGAATGGCAGAGAACAGAATGGCTTATGGAAAGGCAGATGTTTTAATAACTTGTTGTCTAGTGGGAGCCTCAAATATCTAAATTTAAACACTGCAATATATTAAAGTGCATTGCTGTCAGGGAGGGAGGGTATACTCCTTTACCTTATGAATCAGAGTAAATACGCATATTTATCATGTGTGCAGACTTTATAAAACATGTATTTTTAACTGAAATTAGAATTAATTGGAAGGTGTTAAAAGAGATTATCTCAGACTGCAAAATTTTGCTCAAGCCTGCATTGCAAAATACATCAGGTCAGAGCCTGGGTAATTTTCATTGTCGAGTTTTGACTTGAACCTGTCTTCCTGTGTGAATGGACTAAAGAGACACTAGAGATCTCCTGCCTACAAAGATCTTTTTTGTTTCAGCATATCAATCTCCTGTTAATTCACACTAGGTTTGAAACTATATTTGTTCTTCAGCACATTGTTGGAAGTATGCAATGAATTTACCTTAAAAAATGTCCAGAGAGAAGCTAGAAACCTCCTATGTTAAGTTCTTTAGAGAAAAAAGTCTCTCAGGATGTCTGGAAATACTGAGTTACTCTAATGTACCCTGGCTGCATAATTTACAATCTGGCAGAATTAAGACGACTAGGGAAGAAAAATTTTATTAATAAGCTAGCTTCCCATATGTTCATGAACAACTGGGTCCTATTAAAGAACAATGAAGGCCTTGTCACTTGACTTTTGGAGATATTACACCAGTATTTATATACTGGTTTGTGACACAGAACCCCTAATTGATGCTGCCTTTCACATTTATCATCTCATATGCTGTCCCCCTTTTCTAGAAGTATCAGGCTATGTTTTACTTAAAGATACTGAAACTATTTCAGGTATACAAAGAAGAAATATTAAATAAAAGCTATTAAAAATATATATTTAATATTGAGTGTTTCATTTATGGTTTATCAGATGTGTATGCATTAAATAAAAAGACATGGAAACATTTCTACAGATATGGTGACAAAGTGAAATTGAGGGTAGTATTTTATGAAAGCTAATGACTTATAGACTATACTGGAATGATTTTAAAGGTCATAAATTTCACTTCGAACTGGTATTTACTTGACAGTAATTATGGGACAGATGCAATAAAAATCTGCATAAATGAAAATCAAATAAAGCCTTGCAAGCTTTGTGTCTCTGCACATTTTCAGTGGTATCTTTAATTCCATCTTAGGGAGTGGATTGGCAGTTAGGGTTAGCAGGGCCTGCTGGTTAAAGAAGAAATAAAGACTGACTGTGTAAGCTTAATGGAATATTCTCACACAGAGATATCACTTCTGGATCAGGAAGTCCTTGAGATAGATATTATTGCAGACTAAAAATAAATTAATGGAGAAAATAATTTTTCCCTTTTCTTTTTTGTTACAATTTCCCTCCCTTTTTTTTCAA
Source organism: Gymnorhina tibicen (assembly GCA_013399875.1). Taxonomy (NCBI): domain Eukaryota; kingdom Metazoa; phylum Chordata; class Aves; order Passeriformes; family Artamidae; genus Gymnorhina; species Gymnorhina tibicen. Next base: position 250,278 of record VXAZ01008004.1, read on the forward strand.
CTCTTATCTAGGTCTCTGGTATGCCATGCTAGGTGGATTTCAGGTCTGGCCATTCATGTTCTTATACCCCAGTGTTAATAGACACAGTGTAAGAGCTTACACAGGATTCACATAAGAAGCACAAAAAAGCACCACTGAGCTGAAGCAAAGACAAGATGACAAGACCATAGAGGCTGAAAATATGTGGGAAACAGAATTTGTGACCAGGTTATACAGTCCTTACAGAATCTATTAGAGACAATCCTTGAAGATTTATCTTCTTCTATTAGTAAGAAATCTGTAGAAACTGTGTATTACAAATAGACCCTTCTTATGCCTTTGTTCAAGAGGACAGAGCTAACAAGGCTCTTAATGTTTCTGCACAATCTTTCTGTAAAGAGATCCCAATCACTTTATGCTGCGTTGCCTGCAACTGAGAAAGCAGACTAGAGCTGCTGTGTGCCGCTGAACAGCACAGACTGCAGCTGGAAAGAAAAGCTGCGTCTCAAAGCTTCAGTCCTTCTTCTAACCCTCTTTTGTTGGATGGGAGTCTAGTGGGCAAGATTACATCCAATCCTCTTGTTTCAGGAAAAAAATTGTCGATCAATTAAAAAAAAAATTGAAGGAAGGAAATGTGTGACAGTTATTCTGCAATAATAACAACCACAATAACAAGCACCTTAGTTAAACTAGCTCTGAAACAGCTAGGACTGCATTTTGGAGCTGCTTGAATAACATTTGCCCCACTTATCCTCCATTTCAATTTAATACTCGTAGTGCTAGTGTTGCCTATATCATCAATGTCAAAAACTAAAAAGTCTTATCTTCAACTTTCATTCCAATGCTTCAAAAGAGCTTTGAATTTGCATCTTACTCTAGGGAAGATGTAGTTTAAAAACATTTTTGCCCAGCTTGCTCCATTAATTTCTGAGGAAAATGCACCTACTGCTGTGAATATGACAGTTCTCAACCTTGGTGTTTTTACAGGATGTCCCTCCCTAGGGAACAACCAACACCATTCTGACTTACCCTGCTGGAACTGCACCTCCTGCTGGGTAATCAGCTACTGCAGCACTAAGGGAGAGACCTCAGTATGATTAACTGGATGCCCCTTGTGAATGCTAAGGAAAAAGAGAACTGCAAGTTTTCTAGGGGGAAAAAGTGCTTTTAGTAATCATCTGTTTTCAATTCAAGCAGCTAATTTACAGTTACATAGAGTTGCTCAATTACCAGCAGCACTTAGTATTTTATACATCTCAGTAAGGTTTAACTTAAAATAATATTCATCAATCTATGAAATATATTTTTCTCCCAATTATTTCTGTGAGTCAAGAAAAAAATTAATTTTGTAATGATTATCTGACTCAGGTAAAGCTGATTTTATATTACTCTAGGCCAAAGCCACTGACAAGGGCACAAAAAGGATTATTTTTCAGCAGTTTTCAGCTCAGCTAAATCAGCAGATAATGCCATCTGTGATGCACAGTGATCCTGACCTAAAGCCCTCCTCATTGTTAATGTTTCTCACATCTCGAATATGCCTCAATGGCAGAAAAATATTCTATAGCCACCTTTGAGCATCAAGAAAAAATAATCTTTTAGAATTCTTTGGATTTTATGCTGTTATTTTATTTTAGTTGTCTCTCGTCCCAAATTGCACTATCACATGAACACAATATATTTTATATAGTCAGTGGTGGTAATTTGGTGTATGGCTTTATTACATGCAGACCATAAAATAAAGATGCCTGTACTCCTATTAAAAAAAAAAAATCAAAACCAAAGCGCAAACCCCAGATGTGAAACACACAAAAGAAAACTAGTTTCTCTGCCAAAGAGCAAATAAAGCAAAAAAGTTCATTGTTATTGACTGCTATTCACAACAAAAGCAGTTTTTCTTCATCAGCAACAGAAAACTATGTGGACTTTCAACTGAAAATATCATTTACAGCTGAATTTATTGTTTGAATTTTTATACCATGACATTTGAAGTGAATTGTTCTTGGCTTTCAGAGATTTTCAGTCATTAGTTAAAAGAAAAACTAATTTTCTTTTCAGAAGTGTTAATCAATCATTTAGAAACTGTTTAAATTCTATAACTTTTGTACTTAAATATGTATGTTAGTAATAGGATACCAGTGCCATGTAGGACGGATAGTCTCCATTTTGCCGAGTGTCCTCTTCAACCAAAGGCTGCATAATTTTAAATTTTAACATGATTTTTGATTCTGCTAATTATGTTGATTGTGATCAAAACCATTTGACAAACAGTAATGAACCTTACAAGTGTTTATCAGTCAATAAAGAACTATCATTTTGTTTGGAACCTGGGGAAGCTAAGATACATAGAAGCGTAAAGTTTATAGGGTATTCTAAGTCAGAGATAAGGACAAAAAATCAAACCTTTTTGCAATTCTGCTGGATGATTACTCTAATAAATGGGATATAACCAAAGACTGTTAGTGTTACGGCATTTTCAAGTTATCAGATTACTGCTTAAATGTAACTATTTACCATAAAAAAAGCTTTAGGTCTCAGTAGGAGGCTTAATGTACTATGAAGATACCACTTTGTTCTTAAAAGTCCTGTTTAAAGTACTTCTTTTCCACACTCTATGGTATACACAGAAAACCTTGGCAATAGCTAGTTTGCAACTGTCTGAGGCCAGTTCCTATCACAGTGACTGATATCTTGTTGTCCCTTGACCCTTGCCATCTGACTGTGACTTGCCTTGACCAGCATGCTTCATTTTTCCTTGAACTTTCCATATTCCCAGAGCTCTCCCTCCATCTCCTGCTTGGTAGTCCAGCTAACACCTTTTAGCCATTGTAACACCTTTCAGCCATTAAGTAGATATAGAAGGAAGGCAGAGAACAGGATATGACATGCCATTTCCTAGTTCCTTTACAGCTGCTGAACAGGAGAGAGAGGGTCAGACTCTGAGGCCTCGCCTGCTTTTGCAGCTCAGTAACATTGATTACTTTGATACACAACCACGCAGTCTGACTGAAAGAAGTTGCTTGTGTGATCCCATGTCATTTATTATTATTACAAGGAAATATATTTATTTATTGCATTATTAATTATTATTATTATTACATAATTATTTATTATTATTACAAGGAAATGTAATAATAAAATGATCAGTGTAATGTTTGCTACTTGTTTCATGCAAACACATCCAGAGGAATGCCACATACCTATTGGTATAGATTCTCTAAACTGTGATAGTAGTAGTACTAGGTCTCATCTTCTGATGTCAGATTATTATAAACTATTTTATAAATAGTTTTTATGTGAATTATTAAAAAAAAAACCCTCTGAAATCATATCTGACCCTGCATTGATCTGGAGGTTGGAGTAGGGACACCCAATATCCCTTTCCACATAAATTGTCTTATAATCTAAAAAACCCCGTGTTCTTCTCTTCTGAACCTTGTGGAGACCAAAGCAGAGAGTCACTTCTTTCTTTTTCACTGTTTGCATTTCACATTTCATAGGAGTAGTACTTCCTTTTACTCTACATACTTTGGATATGTCTTCCCCAAAATGAAAGAAATTTTTATTTTTCTTTTCCTTTCTCCCTCCTTATTTTCCCTTTTCTTTTATTTTACATATGATGTTTCTCATCTGTCCGTTCTAAATTCTCAGTTCTTCTCCAGCTGCAACCCCCCATTTGCTGAGTAACTTCAGTCAATCAAAACCCCGTTACTAAGACCTGTGTCATCATACCATCCAAGTCACAATTCCTTATTTCTGGTGTTCATTAAAAATTCACTTTTGGTTTTTAGTTTTTATCTTATTTACACATTTCATAATCTGATTAAAAATTTTAATTTAATCATTTGCGCCTTCGCTTCCACTGAAACCCCTGTATAAAACAACCTCAGAGATACAGCCCATACAATCATTGCTCTACAGTAAATAAAGCGCTGTTCATAACCCACTTATTGCAATGTTCATGGAAAATTACCAGAAGATAATGAGCAAGGTGGTAACTGGTCATATTCTGTTTGAATAATAAAAATAAAGTGGTATTTTCACTAGCTTTTCTCTCTGCTGGGTTCACTAGCTCTGCCTGTTGGATGTGGTGTTAGGACACTTTTAAGCTTTCTGGTAGATGGGCTGTCTTTGATTTTGGAGAATTCACACCACAAAACAGCTCTGAAACTTACAGTGATCGCTAAATCTCACTGCATTACAAAAACTAACAATAACAGCATGGTTCACAAGGTGAGGATGAGGAAAAATATAGACAGGCTACAGAATCACATAGCAGTTATTAGTCCTTGGAGACAAAAATTATATCTGTAGATACAGGTAATTATCTTCCAATCATTTTATGCTGGTCATTATAAATGAGTCAGTTAAAAAAAAATCCCTACCAAAGGGAAAAAAAAAAAAATGACAGTGACAGCACAGTGAAATTAATATATTTCTTAGTCATAGATAAACTTACACCACCAAAGGGGTGTGTCGTAAAAGGTACTATCATATTACATTAGATTCATAAGTAAATTTAAAGGAAATTCTTTAAAGCTCATGCATTTGACACTTTTTGTCCACAGAATTCCTGAAAAATCTGGGCCCAAGCCATGATGGAGATTGATGTTTGCTTACTCCTCCTGCTAGATCTAGAAACATAAGATATGCTGTCACTTGTCAGTCATTACAGGGTCAGCCAAAAGCCAGCTGACCTGCTCTGAGATTGCCATTAATTTTTAAAAAGTATTTATTGATTGTCATTAAATGGATTATAAAAAGCATCAGTGAGCAAATAAGGATAAACATATGCAAATAAAGTTATGGGTTGAGATGAAAATATTTTGATTAGGTTGGATATAGTGGCCTCTGTGGCCTTGTATCATCATATTGTTTTGTCATTAAGGTGATTATCCACCTGTGAAAACAGTGAGTCACTTTAAATTAGAAATACATTTAGCATTTACTCCTTTGTAAACTGTTTTCATTCTCATAGCAACTTCTGAATGGGACTACGGGTTTGTTTTGGTTTCTGACTCATTGATTAAACCATTAAACAACAGCACTGTACTACATAGCATTTAGCATCTCAAGCAGGACTGTGAACACAGATTACTGCAAGTCAGCTCCCTTCAAAAGAGAAGGAAAGCCCTTCTAGTCACTGACAGCAGGCACAGTAGGGCTCCACCTCCTGTGTCTATACTGCAGCTCTAAAGTCACCTGTTGATCTTAGGCACAGGGATATCTGATGGCATAATTCCCTCATGTTCATAAGCTCTATACTGTGCTTTGCACTAAAGGTTAAGCAGTAAGGGCTGTGTAAATTGAGAGAAGGTGTTGGCAGTGTTCTGAAGATATGTCTGCAGCTGCAGAACAGACACTGAGTCAAAGTAATGCCCAAGAGGGAAGGACAGCTGAACTCATGTAACTAAGTCATGAAAGGAAGGAAAAAAAAAGTAAGGCAAAATGCGGAAAACTTTCAGAGGTAGTAGAATAAATTAATAAGATTTATAAAATGCTGTGGACTACATGATAAAAAATGTTTTTACTTGCAACAGACATAGCAATAATAGGGAATTAGATAGTTACATAGTCACACTTTATCGTTTGTAGCCTGTAAAATTTGGGGGGGAGGAAGAAATTAAAATCTTTCTATTTCATATCACATACATTCATAATTACTGATAAAAAAAGAAATCTAAAAGAAGTTCAGTAAGGTATTAGAAAGGGTGCAGATGGTGCCCCACATCAGGCAGGATCAGTTATGGCTTAAGGTGATTTTAATGCCCAGTTGGAAATAAGCTTTGATGTGTAAGAAAAGTTCATGGGTTGACTCAGAACAGTTTAAGAAAGTGACTAGTGAAGGCTAGGTCTGTGCAAATGTTTTTACACTCTAAGCAGCCCTAAAAAATGTGAACTTCTTGCTAATTCTGGTATGAAATATCTAGGATCTGACTTGAACACAACGCAAAGGTAAAAAGTGTTTTCCCTGGTGTGGAGAGAAGCAAAACACCAAAGAAGAATCCTAAGCTAGGTGTCACTGCTGAAAACCGAGTCTTCTAATTTTAGCAAGTTCATAAAAATAAGATTTTAATAATTTAACTCAAAGAAATGCAATAGCCCATCTCTGCTCAAGTAATGCATTTGGCTGAACAACAGTTTGGAAAAATTACAGGCTTGTCTGTTGCACCTGTTTATGAAGCATATGTAAGTGATTTAAAGAAGGAAAGAAAAAAAATTCCAGTGACACATTTTAAGAAAAACAAAAAATAAACTATGAGAGTGTTTAAAAAATTTATATACAGAGAAAAAAAACCCCAAACCTCTAGGGTGATTAAAATATTTTAGTACTATCGTGTTGTTTTATTACTAGTTGCAATTTCCTAAATAAATAGTAAATGCTTTGGCAAAACAACTAAGCCAAATGAAGCCAAACCAAACCAATATAAAAATGTGGGCTGTTAATCTGTTTAATTATAGATAATGTTAACAATTTTATTACTGTTTTATTGTTTATAATCTCTTGAACTTTTCCAGTGGTTCTGGAAAATGTGATGTAACTGCTGCTTAATTGTACTCTGCTGAAAGGAAAGATATTTCCTATGAAATCAGGCTCTGTTATGGAATACAACACACCCATAAGTAATTTTATAAATTTTCTCTCAAGTTAGATAATAAGAATTCAGCATACATTCTATCAGAAAACTAAAAGCTATTAGTATACCTATATACTTCTATGGAAATTAAATATACATGTATTTTGAACTTGTACTAATGTATGTTCAAATTCCATATGTGCACTCAAGGGCTGAAAACAGACTATTCAATGAGGTTTTTTTCCAGAACAAATAAATCTGTGGGGAGAAAGCCCAACAACCACTTGGAGATAAACAAAGCACCAAATAAAAGAGAGGATGAAAATACAATTTTGCCCTTGATGTTTCTAGTTGGTCAGTCCCTTGATGACTGTATCTATTCTTCTGAAGAGATGCTTACTGAGTTGGTGAAAATGCTTTAGCATTTAAGCATTTAGTTTCCATCAGGCTATATCAGGCAAAATTAAATTAGGTTTGGTGCTAGCAGTTATTCCTTCCTATGACATTGCCGTGTAATTTTTTATTGTAAACAGACCAGGAAAAATTATCCAAAGCGGCATCCTTAGGAACATGTGGTTATTCCCCATACTGGGGGTTTGTGTGGTACATCATGCTTCTGTGTACCTATTCAGTTTTTGTACTGAATGCTAAAAAACCACAAAGATGTCAATAAATTCACATGGCATGTAAAGGATAAGGAAGCAAATGTACATTGGCTGCTTAACATACCCAAGAAAAGGGTAGGCATATGGTAGCAAAGCAATCGGTGGTTTCAAAAAGAGAGTATTTCAGGCAGAAGAAATTACTTATGCTGGGAGGTTAAGGAAGTGACTATAGTGATGTTAGAACTGTGGAAACATTAAATATGAATGAAATGCAGAAATAGCTTAAGGAAAGGTAGTAACAGGCTAGAAGCAAAGGATGTGACAGAAAGAGCTCTGGGAATGAAGAACAACGGTAATAAAAGAGACAAAGAGGTAAACTGACAGAGAGGAACATTTAGGATTTGTAAATGAGCTCTGCCAAAAGAGAAAAGGAATGTTCATTGGAGTGGAGGCAGTGAGTGACAGGCAGAAGAGAAAACTTTGTGGAAAGGGCAGTACAGATATCTACAACAAAAGAGGTTTAAAGGATTCTAGACTCAAAACCTTTTTGTTACCTCTAGTCTAGATTATGCATTTTAGAAAATTAAGAAAAAAGATGCAAAATAGAGAGGGAAAAGAACTGAGTCAGAAGAAATGAAGGACAAGGAATGAAATCAGAACATTCCATCAATGTTTACAGTAATTTCTTCCTGTCAAAACAAGAATTTGGATGCCTGAGGAAGAAATATGCAGTTACAAAAATTGGTTTTATCCTGCAGAAGATAAAAGGGCAATAATCTTGACAAAAATTGCTCTCCATTTTGCAGGACAGTACAAACACAGAAGCAAGCTGTGTGCTGAAAGACATAGGACAAAAATTCCAGAGGACAAAAATTATGGGCCATGTCCTGTGTTTACATCAAGACTGAAAAGGTGAAATTGGACCACCAGCTGGAAGTCCTGGTTTGGTCCACTGAAGGACTCTTAGCAGCCTCAGGCATTTCTTTCTTATACTGGGCCTCTCCCCTTGTGATACTTACATTAATTAAAAAGCTGAGCTACAAAACCCCACCCTGACTATATCCCTCCTACCTAATGAAGAAGTCCATAATGTTCATATATTAAATGTCCTTTTTTTAAAAAAGACAAATACAATGAATTGTACAGCTGATGTACAGAGAGATTCTATCAGACTTTTTTTCATACACTATGCAGTACTTATGTGAGAAAGAGACAATTTTCTTATGCAGGAAATAGCATACCTTTTATCATTTTTCTTCAAGGTGGAAATTTTTGGTTTTACAGTTTTATACTTAATTTTGCATTTTTGGGCAGTTACGATCATAAACCATTTAAAAATGTGTAACAGTGTATTTAAGCTCAACCACTATGAGACCAAAAAGCCAAGTAAAAAGCTTAAAATAGATAATTGAAAAGGACTTGTTTTTCTGATGTAAAACAAGCTGAGTGAGTTTAAATAGTCTAAATACTCATTACAGTCTGACTGTGATGTGTTCTTTCCTCTACACTTGCTGCAGCATTTCTTGTATTATTATAATGGTTTCTAGAGCAATAAATTACAGACACAGAACCAACTGCTGAAAAGCGTAGGCGGCTCACACAGCATGATGCAAATCACGCTGTTGGATACTCTGCCTTTGTAACAACAATTCCATTAGAGCACACGTGATTCTGCCCACCATAATACACGTTCACTACAAAGTGCAGTTTCCGTTGGCGCAATGGAAGATGGAATTTTCCATTGCCAAGGCCGTAATTCTGCAAAGTGATTTTGGTGCTTGAACTTTGCATGCCTATGTAGTATTCTAGTAACTGCATGTACATAAAATAAGCAAATACAAAGTTAAAACCAGTTAACAAAAGACATGGCCACCTGAGAGCTATTTAGCAGATTACGATAAAGAAATTGGTGGTTTTTAGGTCTAATTCCTTGTGAAGTGATCAAAACATCACACACCCTTTTCCAGTTAGAAAAAATTAGCAAGCAGAAGACATAGTCTGGGTCATTGAATGAAGTAAAGAATAACAGTAAATGGTTGTCCCCTAAACCAGATTTTTTTAAATTATGAGAAATGATTAATTCCAAAATGCTACTCTTCCTATTCAAGCAAGCTAGATCTTCATATTTGTACGTTATTGTGCAGTAAGTATATTTACATCTTCATTTGAGCCAAATGTAATAAAATATAAAAGGTAAAGATGTCCTTTTTAAAATGTCATATAACTATAATAAAAATATGCTAAGAAAGTGGGAGTCAGAATTAATTTTTGCACTACTCAAAGATAATATTGCCAGGATTCCTATGAAATAGAATTAGAGATGTGACAAAACTGACTGATAAGTACCACGCAAAATTTGGCAGCTACATACTAATTTTGAAAAAAAAGTCAACTGACTTCACTAGTACACTCGAAAAGATTTTTATTTGAGAACATATGGCTTGCAACTGTCCAAAAAGCCCTTATATATTGCACTAGAGAAGGCAACATTTATACCATCCATTGTACATTCAAATAGGAGAGCCAGATGTAACAACGGACATCTCAGGATGCGGGAGAAGTCACAGACCAGTGGGTAGAAAGAGACATGGGATGTTTATTGTCCATGTTCCTGCACTGTTTGACACCAAGTTGCACCCAGTACAGTGTACAGGAGGTTTTCTGACGTGATAAGCAGAATGCTAGTATTCACACTTCTTTCTATGAAACCAAACCATTTTCTCCTCCCGTTCTTCAGAAATCACTTGACAGTTTATACTTTTAATTTTAGACTTTTTGTTGGTGGTTATATATTATATTTTTGAGCATTATATATAAGGGCTCTATTGCATCTATCACTGATTCATCAATCTAGATGTAATACCAGGAAAACACAGTTGAAAATATGGCTTTGTGGCATAAAAAAATCTTCTTTTCTTTTCATTTTGCTGACAGAATGGTAAGATTTTACAATAATACTAATAACATTTCTTTTCACCACTAAAGTGATTTAGATCTTAGCAACTCCATAGTGCTGTAGCAGAAGCGTCTTTCACAGCATCTGCAAATAGTTCATCACTGAAATGGTGGAAGGAAAGGGAAGGGAAGGTGGTACTTTAAAAAGAGAATTTGGGCAAGAGATACAGTAATGCATATTCTGGGAAAGACTACAGGCTGAACCATCTTCAGTTATTTTCAGTCATTCAGCAGATACCCTGAGATCCCTCTCTTTTCTAAGTGCTAATTTTATCCAGTATCATTGCCTGTTAGGTTGTCCTATTTTCTGATCTTGCCATAGCTGCCATATTTTTTTTTTAATTGGTTTTAGTAACAATTCCTGAAAGATACAAACTTTCTCTAAAAATGTTTGGTGCATCTTCATTTGCACCTGCTTTCTAAAATTTCTGTATTATCTTCAGAGGCTTATGCTTTACCACAGTGAAGGTACTTGTTAGAACTGTCAAGAATAAAAATGTCAAGATTATATTCTATATTGTATTGATTACACTTTGTGACATATAAATGCTTTTTTGATTTTTCCTGCTTATTTTTTCAGCTCACTTATAAATGATTGTGCAATTCACCTTATCTTCTGTTAAGTACTTTGATGCACAGCCATAAATATACTTAGAAGAGTTTATTTTTCATACGGGAACAATAAATTTCTAAAATGGACTTCATAGTAATACTAAGCAATAGCTAGATATGTTCTGATTTGATATGAAATACACAATAGCTTGATGTAGTTCAGCTTAAGCTTAGCTCACTTTTGCAATATTATGTAGAATAGACATTTGATATGCGAAAAACTCTTCAAAGTGTACTTTTGTGGAATCATGTCCTTACAATTTATAACATGTGAAGAGTATAAATTTAATCATTATCTACAACATCTGTGTCTAAGGAAAATAGATATGAGTCATGGTGATCTTTGCATTTCTCCAGTACTCATCCTGCTGTGGATCTCATAGTATAATTTATGGGAGGTTGCAGATAACTCAGTTTGTGCTGGTTGCTAACAGATTTAAAACGTTGGTATATCATCCATAGATTAGAAGGATATAAGAAATCTTTGTTTTAACTTCAGCTTTTGCCAGTCTTACGAAAAGCCTTAAAAATATCTTCATAATTTAAATTAGTCACTGATAAATTTGGGGCATTGGGTAGGGATTGGGGAAGGGGAAAGGAGGCACTTCCCATTGCAGTGGGAGCAGCGTACACTGTCACACAATAGCACACCCGCACAGTTCAACATTAACTGCTGCTGCTTACAACACAACACTTCTCTGGTGACAAAAGAAGCAAAGCAGCCACTCTCCTGAGTTAGCTATTCTGGTTTCATAGCCACAATCGACAAATGATGAGGCTTGATGCATTAACTCTACCCTTATGCTACTTCTAAGTATTAGAATGCTGGAAATGTAAACAATGAAAAAGAAATAAAAAATAGATATCTATCTAAACACATTTAATTTTTTGAATGTCAAAAAGCAAATAAAATTATAGATAAATCTCTATTATTATGAATAACTTCCAGGGATATTTTTCTAATGATTTCTTGATTTGGATAAGACAAAAATGTCAGTCTGTATTTAAAAATTAATCTTTTATAAATAAGAAATAGAAAGGTAATTAATAAATTAGAGTGAGAATAACCAATAAAACATTTAAAGGACCATGCTTAAAGGGCCATCTTATTGTCAAAAAGGCCTTTAGCAAAGTTCTATTATGTTTTGGAATCCTTGACAAGAGCACTACTGCAATTTAGAGATGATGAATTGTGACAAATTTATTTAAAGGGGGAAAGTAGAACTGCTTGGTTCTTTGGCATCACAAATTAAGATAATGATAAGATACTGAAATATTAAAAATACATACTTTGTTTAAATAAGAAAAATATTAAAATATTACTACCAAAACCAAGGAAGATTAAACTGTGTGAAGACCCTATATTATTTATAAATGAGAAATGCTTACATTTGTGAAACAAACATAGATTCCTATATACAGGTTTGTCCTCTCTCAATCATCCAACACCCTGCAATAATTAAAACCATTTTTAAAGGAAAATACAGCTACAGACCTTTTTTTTAAATTAATTTGAAATATTAATCTTAATTAATTAACAAATGCAATTCAAATAAAAATAAATGTCTGGGACAAAAATGCAGTAGCTGCCAGCACTGCAGAAAGAGGAAAAGCAAAAGAAACAGAATTTTAAAAGGGGATATTTCAATTTTCCCTGTGCTCTGAGGAATCCATGCAATTGCTACAAAAAGATATTAGAAAGACAGGAGGTGAGATGTTGACTTCCAGATGGAAATGCACAAGAAAATATTTAAGAGTGCTCAGTAGTGACGTACAACAATCTAGAAATGGATTAATTCACTGAGACCATATGGGCAGAAAATAACTTGAGCTCTGTACGCCAACATGAATGTAGTTGGGTGACGAGAGAAAACAGAAGGGCGAAGAACTACTGAAAATAACTATGACAGAGAGGTTTATAAACAATGAGAATAACAAAAGGTCATTGTCATGTAAGTGAAGCCGGTAAGATTTTGCAATCCCTATAGAAGGTATGTTTGCCTGCCACAAGACCTGGGAAAATTTCTTGTGTGGACAGGGTTCTTACTACTAGTGATGAAAAATCTTTCTTATATTTTTACAATGATTGTTGATCAACAAAAAAGCTAGAAGAGACTAACAAAGCTGAAAGTTAAATAATGTATCATTAATGCTTAGACAACTGGTCTGCAGTATGGAATTCAGACCTCCTTAAGAGAAAGCTTCTGATGCAGTATGTCAAAGTTTCGTTCTTAAAACAAAACACAAGACAAATAGACTGAGCTGGGGGTCACTTAGGGGTCTATGTGCAGGTATTTAGAGGTAGGTAACAGGCAATATCTAACACAAGCTGTTTGAACTGTCTCTTTGAGGCCTAAAATCTCACAGCATGGGAATATAAAGAGGTTCCTCCTTCAACTTGGCATCCTATTTCCGAGAACATCTTTAAAACTTGAGGCTATAAGCCATTATTTTTGCCAAAACTGAGGAAGAGGACAGTCTTCTTTTTTTTTTTTTTTTTTT
>VXAZ01008004.1:263856-275135 GCA_013399875.1 Gymnorhina tibicen
TTGCCATTTTGATAGTTCAAGGAACCTTGAATTTTATTCTGTGCAGCACATAATTTTAGGAGGAAATGAAGAATTTCTAATTACTCTTCTCACTCCAGAAATACCATGTAGCATGTAATACCTGCAGTATGCTTTAAGAAGGCAGTTGTAACCCTAGAAGCTTTGCTGGACTGATTGCATTCTTGGACTTGGATAAAACTACAGGCTCCCTAAAAATGCCTAGGAATTAGCTAGACATAATATTACTCAGTTGCCAACATCAAGGAATTTTTGAATGCAAAGAAATATGGGCTGTTGTTATTTTAGGTCAAAAACCCAGGGTATTTGGAATTAAGGTCCCTCCAGAGTCAGGCAGTAACTAAGAGAGGAATTTCTGAAATAGGTATTGGACACAGAAGCCTGATTTTTTTCTAAGGAATAATTTGGGCCCCTTTCTGTAGACCTTGCTCTAATACTTTAACTATAGTTTGATAAATATGCTTCAGGAAGTGTTAGACAAAATTATATATTCACCTATTTATAGTACATCCACCTAGGATAGCAACCAGGCCTGTCAAAGGGCTCAGATTAAGCTTGCATAGGTTTCTAAGATCCTAATGATACTGGATACTAAGAAACAGGCATCTAAAAACTTGTAGTCTCCTTTGTTTAGGAAACAGATACTTCCATAAACAGCACTTTTATAAAAAGATCCATGAGATTGCATTCTAACTGTCTAATATCTAAGGAATTACAGTAATACAGTTAAATTCATTTTACTCCTTCTACAGAACTGGGATATAATTTTGGATCTTTCCCCTCTATTCAAACACCTATTTTCAGGTGACTTTCAATAAAATTATTTCAGATTCCTATTCCTCTGCTTTATTTGTCTAAAACTGTTTTGATGTATTCAAAGCATGATGTAAAAAAGATAATATAAAAGAAAAAGTTACTTATTATCAGTTATTGAAGGAAACCTTGTGAGCTTTTTAATCCATAAAGTGGCAGCATGTTGTCCAAAATCTTGCTTTATTTGGTGTCTCCTGTGCATATCAATTAACAGTTCACTGTTAACAGAAGTGTGAAAACACACAAAGCAGAGATAATTTCAGGTGACAGATTTCTCGCTTCAGGGCTGTGCATGAAAAATTTAACAATTCTTAGGTAAGCATTTATCCTAAAAAGCACTTTCCTGTGTAAAGGGCATGCCTTAAAAGGAATTTTAAATCCATACCATGCTTGCATTTATAACCTTCAACATTTTATACTATTTGATATCACTCATCATTCTTATTTGCACCTAAAGTTTGTGTCCTCTTAAACACGTCATAAAATGTTCCATTTTTATCTTATTTCTATTTTGCATTAAATATTTCCATTACTCACCTCAGCCCTGAATATTTCATCTAATATGAAATATTCTAAACTTTGAACCAGATTAAAAAATTCATTATGCAGCTAAGAAGAATAAACTGACATTCTGTTTCCTCTTGTTATTTTAACAACAGTATTTATTCCACTTTTGAAAATATAAAATTTCAATTCAGATTCAAATTGAAATTGAAAACCAAAATATAAACAGAACTAGAAGACTGGTCCTTTAACTACACGTTTGCAAAGACATATATAGCCCATAAGATGGGAATCCTCTGGTGAAGGGAACCTTAGTTTTTCAATTTGCTTTACTGATTACAGGGAACATATGCCTGGTGTGTTTCTTTCTACCAATTAGTTATCCATGCAAGGACCATCCTTATGTCACAGCTGCTTGATTTCCCTAAAAGCCTTTGACAACGGGTTTTCGTTGAAAGCCTTTTGGAAATCCATATATACACTATTCACCAGATGATGCTTACACAATCAAAAGACATTTATCCACATACTTGGATTTTTTAAAATTTACATTTAATTAAAAAAAAGTAGACTTGTCTAGCAAAAAAGGCTGTTCACTGATAAAATTACCATGCTTTGTAGTAATGATCCATAAAATCTCTGTTTTAAATTTACAGGGATCATCTATCAAAAAAAAAGTATTTGTTTGCACTATCAGCTATAACAGAGGTGTGAATTTAAAAATTATACACTAGTCACCATCTAGAAGTGACTATAAGTAGCTTTTAAACTAATGCTAACTTTAGTATAGTGTGGGAAATCTCCTCATCATTTTGGTTGAGGAAGAAGAAGCTTTTAGTATGCAAATTTGCAAGAAAAACATTTTGAAGAATTGCATCAGGTTAGAGATGTAAATGAGGCCTAAAATGTCTCATTAGGTTTTGAATTGCCCTTATCTTTTGTTGCCATTTTTTCCTTTTTGTTTTCTAAGCATTATAAATCTTGTGGGCTTTGGGGGTAATTTTCTTGCTTGACTAAACCAGCAAGGGTTTTTCCAACAATGAATTATGAAATGCTTCTCCAAACTCAATTCTGCATGAAAATATGTATCGAGTAGAATGGAACTATGTAGCTTTATTTATTGAGTATTTCTCAGGTTTGTCGCCTAACATTTTTGATTTTATTTCAAATGACTCAAGCAAATTCTGTAATACATTTGGTGTGACTAATAATTTATGTTTAAATTGAATCCAGATATCTAAAGTTTAATACAATGAAATATACATACAATTTATCTCTATTGAGAAAGAGACATCTGAAAATTTAGAATGTGAGACTTTTTATTATAAAATGTTTGGTTGGTAGGCAAACCATGTAAACTCCTGTTTTAAACAGAAAACCTTAAAAAGCTTGCTAAATATATCATTTCACTCATAATGTGACTTATTATACATAATCCTTTTCTCTGTTAACTTTTTACCAAAATAAAATATTTCATTGCCATGTCCTAATACTGGTGTGAATGTACTTTGGTGTATTTCAAATTAATATGTTGACTTCTAATTAAATAACTTGTAACTTCCAATAGGCTACATTATTGAAGTGATATCCTGAGTTATTTATTACTTATCCTTATTACTCAAAATAACTATGCTTAGGACAGTTTAAAAACAGATTAAAGCATATGCACTTGTTTCCACAATTAATAATCTGCTAGGCAAATTGATCAACTTTGAACTAAATGCAGGATGATACCACAATAGGAAAGGGCTTATTATGTTTCTTATATTTTGTGGTTTAGGGTTCTATGAAATGATGTTTACAAAATAGCTCCAGATAGCTTAGGTGACATGACTGCAATATGGCAAATTACTTGATGCATTTTTTTGCACGGGTAAGAGATTACCCATACTATTGCAACTTGCAGAAGGAGAGCTTAAGACATATTGCCTAAACTGAATTAGACTGAATTTTCCTTCAAATGAGAGCTTCATAAGCCAATTGCACCAAAACTCCATTACTGGAAGAGGTCCAAAGGTTCTGGTTACTTGTAGCTTTTTATTTACATGAAATGTATATACTTATGTGTGTTTTCCACTGACATACACACATATGTAACACATGACAGTAAATTTATCTTTTCCAAATATTTAACTCTCATCTGTCATCTTCTTAAATGAAATCAGTCCACTCTGTGAGCAGTTCAGGTGTTTAATGTAAATATTATTCTTTATTTAGATAGCAGTGGCCAGCTATTTAGTAGACAGGTTAGATTTTGGTGCAATTTTTTTTTCTTCAGAGGTACTAATCCTGTTTCTTCAGCAAGCAGAAGCTTTCTCATTGATATAAGATACTCAGTGGATTTAGTTTTTTTCCTTTTTTTCTTCTTCTCTTCATGCTTAGCAAATAACTTGGAGACTTAAATGAAAAATAGATATGAGAGATTACAGTAACTTCTATGACTCTGGCTAAGTGATAAGAAATTGATTCTTTTTTCTTTAGCTAATTGCCCACTTCCAAGGAAAACTATTCCTATGAAATCTTTGCCTGGGGACCATGGTATAGTAGGAATCTAAGAAATGTACATCTTTCTAAGTCAACTATATTGAGAATAACTGAGTGATTTTTGAAGAGAAAAATAATATGATGATATAAAATTTGCAGCTTATTGCCTGAGATATGCTGTACCACTCTTAGGTACTACATCTAGAGAGCCTGTGCTTGTTGCTTGGCTATAATGGAAAATGAAATTTTACAAATATATATTAATCCTTTAATGGTGTTGGAGTCAGAGCAGCTAATGTGAAAACAATCAATACATACTCTCTGAGCTAGAAGATGTAAAATTACAGCCCTGCACTCTCTAACATTTACTTCTGTTCATAATCATATTGTACTACAGAGATATGAAAAGAAAGTGGGAAATCCCAGAAGTGAATCTGCTCTTTCTTGTACCCCCTGTCATTAGTATTGTTGCTGTTATTAGGTGTTTTCTTGTTTCCTGGCTGTTTCCAAAATATTGTCCTTATCTCAACCTGTGATCTTTACCTTCTGGACTTCCAAGTCTCCTCTCCAGCCTGCCACAGCAGAAAAGGCGAAGGGAAAGCAGGGAGCAACAGAGTAGCACATGTTTTGGAGAGTCTCAGTGAGGGTACAGGATTGGGAAGTACCATTCCTAAACCACAACAATGCTCACTATGTGCTGGAAAGAGAAAGACACTACTCCTGTAATCAAAGGAAAATGTTCTCTACTGCCATTAAAGTTTACATACCTCAAAAATAGAAACAGGACAGACTAGGGCAGAACAGGCAGTGGTGAGATCATGTTTACTTTGTCAAGGTTAATGATGACAACTTGAATTCTGGGCTTAGTGATACAGTATTCTCAGCTATAGATTCTTACCCCTAGACTTTATGCTGCCTGTACTTTCACCAAAGCCTGAATACTGAGAACTTCAGATTGTATTAGTCATTGTCTTGTTCCACCTGTTTTTTGGGGTGAATAAAACAACACCAGGTATTAATTTCAGATTGGGAAAAAACTTCAGGACTCCTGTAATTTTTGACCAACAGAATTGTTTCTGTAGAGACAACACACTATACAGATACACTAATTAATTCAGAAGTGGAGCTCACTGTGTATCTGTAGGAAATGAATCACTTAGAGTAATCATGGAAAATACAGTGAGTATGCTCTATTTTGGACAATAAGAAGCAGAGATACATATGAAGGATCCTTCAGGTTGATATGTTAATTGTACTGAACATTCCTTGATGCCTGCTGTTTCATTATTGCTACAGAGGCATGTGAACCTGTTCACAACAATCACACTTCACAGTCTTTGTTCTTGATATCGTCAAGGTCTGCCATGTTAAGTCGTGTTTAGAACTTGTCACAAGAAATCTACTCATAGGAACCCTCAGACCCACGTGCTTATTAGAACGGCTACCTGACTGGTTCCAATCCATTTTCTCTACGTCCTTACTAGTACTCATCATTTTCAAGCCATCAAGTAGAAGCAGGAGAATTTACTTCTCACTCAAAAATTCATTATATCTTAATCTTCCAACAAAACCAAACAAAATTTAACTCTTTTACTACCCTCACCTGCATGTCTTTAAAATTATTTTAAAATCCAAGTTTTAGGCATATTGACACTGCCCATCTTAGTGTCTCAAAAGCCAAAAGCTTTATAATTTTCCTTATTTTTATCAGTCAAACCTTGTAAAATATAATGGGTTGGTTTCAATTTAACCCAATGCAATTTTACTAAAATATGTCAGGAAGTAGTATAGATATCAACCAGTATTTGCAGTCACAGTGATTATTTTTACAAGCTATTTTGTTTTGATATGGACCAAACATACGAAAGTCACTAAAGGGATTTTATTCCCATATTGTCATAAGAAAGTGTTATGCAATTTTTAGTAACATTCACATTTGAATTCAACTAATAGCAACATAAAAATACTTTGCTCTGACAGAGTGAAAAAATATTTACTTTAGTCACTGAAGAGTCTCTATTAACTTAGATATTCAAGATCCAGTCCTGATTGTTTCAACTAATCACATTTACCTGAAGTGGTATCTTCAGACTACCAAAATCAGGACAGAAGGAATGCCACAGAAATATATATATATATCTGTGCATACTACTGTACAAGACATATGCATACACTTTTCTCTTACTGATAAATTTAGATGAATGTGTATCATCACTAATACTGTAGGTAAACACTGTTCCTGGTATTTTTGTGTCAAATTAGGCAATAAATCTGGTTCCTATTCAACAAATGCAGTCTAAGTATAAGAATCAGGATCACTAAAAAGATTATTTTATTATTGCTGAATACAATTGGAAAAGTGTCTTTTGAGATAAATGCTCCAGCTGAAATCACTGTTATCATTCAAGGTAGCTTAAAGAACGCAGACAAACTCACAGAGATAGCAACAAGAGGACATATGTAGTTAGATAAGAGGCAGTTGTGGTGAAGGATTATGGTGAACAGATGTTAATTTGGTAACATACAGGTGAATCAGCGTGGATTTTCATCTGTGCACACTGTGGATTTTATTCTTTTATCTGTTAGACTCAGCTATTGTAAGGGCAAATGCTAGTATAAAGATTTAACAGTTAGATGGGAAAGAAGAGTGCATTTTGCTACAAAATGTTCTTATAAAACGTGAGAAATACTCTATTTATTAAAAAAAACCCAAACCGAACCAAAACAAACAGCACCACAAAAGCCAAAGCCAAACCAGTCTCTGTGCTTTAAGGACCTAGGAGCTACAAGCAGTGGGATTTATTCCCTTTTGCCTTCCCCTCTGTGTTTTTCTCAGTAGCAGTATATTACCTATGCTCCAAGAACCAGCAGGAATTTTAAGTTCAACTACAATTTTGCCCTCACAACACGACAAAAATGCTACCTGAACCAGATCCATAACATCTCACATAAGGTCAAGGATATTCATACATAACAAGCTTTCTTGGAGGGGGCTAGTTTGATGTTGTCTAATGTACCTGCTCAAAACAGAGATTCTGAAACAAGATATCAAATTGATCACTAAGTCAGTAGAAACTGGACCTTGTAAAGCAAAAGCACGGTCTCTCAGGAAAAGAGTTTGACTGTTGCATTCGTAAGCACCCCTTGCTGGCTACACTCAGTCAAGAACTTGTCACTAGCTGTAAATGTGCTATGCTTTTACTGACACCACCTCCAGCTGGGGAAAAAATATACTGATGGCCATTCTCAAAGGATGAGATGTTTTAAAAATATTTACGAAGATAAACAGAGAATACTACTAACTTTGTCATGTAAAGTTTTCAAGTGTTTCAAAAGGGAATGCAGTTTCAGATCATATTGCTAATATTTCTTTTTCTAACATTTTGTCAGACTCTTCAAAACCTGGCAATAAAACTCATAAGATTTATCATAAACAATAGCATCCAAAGTCACAACAGAGGAAGTAGCAACATTATACAGAAATGGGAAAAAGGGAAATACATGACATTCTGATCTCATTAACTGACTAGATGAGAAACCGAAGACAAATACTGGGTAGAATAAAGTGTTGTTCAGGTAGAATTTAGATATTCAGAGCCAGTACAGCTACGCATAAGAATCATGTCTCATTCCATAGACTATTCAGAAACAGCAAGCACCTACAGTTCTGCTGCCCTGTGTGACCTTAGGAACTACTAACTCACCAGAGTGGAGCATCTCAGTTCACATTTCTAAGGACACTACTGTCAAGTAAGCATCTTATTTCCATGGAAAGGAGTTTTGGTTGCCTGAGCTTCCACCGCAAAATGGTTATGCTTTCTGCATATAAAATAAAAAGAACAAAAAAGTACCTGAAAAAGGAATTCAGTGTTTTCCCCATAATTATTCCTGAATACTCTGGTACAGCCAGCATAGCAGTGAACTCAAGAGACTAGTGTTTCATTCCAATTTTTTTATATGTGGTTGTTACATCAATGTATTTCTCTGGTCCTGCTTTTTCGTTTTTCCTTATCATGGGAAATTTTACTGTTTTAAAAATCTGTGGTATATTTTTATGTTTCTCCTTGAGATAAACTAGCTTATGTAATAAAAGTATTTTCAAAAAAGCAGCAGAATGTAAAAATTTGCATATAAAAAAGTCATTCACTTGTTTGTTTCCCAAATCATAATTTTACATGCTTGGCAGTCCTGGTAACTACAATAGAGTTTCCTCACATTTAGGAGAAATAGCGTTTCACTTGCAGCAAACAAAAGAACCTTTAAAATCCTTGATTCTGGAAGTTATAAACTAGTATGAACTAATTTGAACGGGGGAAAAATATCTCCCTGCCCAAAAGGTAAAAGACCCAAAATATCTTACTTTGTACAGATCATAGTTTCCTGTAGTTGAATAAAATGAATCTGCCTAGGAAAATATCCTTTTGGCTTTGAATATCACCTCAGATAACTTTAGAAATTTAGGGAAACAGAGGCAGTGAAAGATTTTGATTATCACTGACTTATTCAATGCTGCTGGTTAGGTTGAAATACAGTCTTCTCATTAGCATGAGAAAAAGATTATGTCCATAATGGTATCAGGACTCAAGAAACTTTACTGTTCTAACAGACTCAGTAATAGGTGGGGTTTTTTATTAAAACAGTGATCTTACTACAGCCCCTGGTTTGACTGGTGTTATCCCAATATAACCATTATTTATACTGATTTAAGTACAAACACAAGAATGAAAACTATGATAAACTTTCCTGGAAATTCCTTACAGCATCCCAAATGGAATTCAAATATAAATACTGCTATGGCTACGACTAACTGCTACAACTTTATATTGTACATAAGCTTGATTAATAGATTGTAGAACAGGACACTTGATTCATCTTCAGTGATGATTCTTTTCCTAGCCTCTGGTCAAACTTGACATATCAACAGAAAAGGTGCAATTGCCAGGGAAGATTTAATAAAACATGAGAATATTTGTGCACATATTATCACACACACACATACTGTACATATCATTGTATACATTTGTGTGTGTATGTATGTTTATCCATATGTTAAGAAAAATAGAGATAAATGGGGAATGGTAAGAATGTAAATATCAGTTCGTATTAGGACGCTTACCCAAAAAATGAGTTAATTCACCACCTTACAGATTTTAAGTGTAACTTAATTGCTTATAATGGTACCGCTGTGATGGGTAAGATCCTTTTGTGGCTGTTTATTTACCTTACAGCACCTACATCCATGTAACAGTAGTGTATTAGATACAGTACAGGCACACTATATTAATATACACAATAAATAGTCATTGAAATCAACATAAAATTAAAATAGGACATAGCAGTATGATACAGCTAAACTTTGAGTCATTCTAACTCATATCTGTATACTTCTCCAAAGGTATCTCTATAGCTTACAACTATTAAAAATATTTTTGTTTGTTTGTTTTTAGTGGAAGAGGGAGTCCACTTACTGATCTGATAAACCAGTTTAAGTCTATATATTTATAACAAATTTTGCTCTTAATTTGACCTTATAGACAATGTTTTGGATGTGACCACAAAGCCAGGGAAGAAGAGTTCTGTAATACCTCCCAACATGATATAGAAATGACAAATGGACTTGTTTTTCAAGCAAAAAAGCTTATATTCCTTTTCTAGGAAATACTGAGGTTGAAACAAAATGATCTTAAAACTTTACTGCCAAAGGAAGATGAAATTGTTTAGCTAAAGTAGGTTTAAAATATGTTTGATCAAGGATTGGAAGCATGACTTCATGTGAATCAGTGAATTTTGCAAATTAGTTTGTTACTTTGTAATCACCAAAACACAAAGATAAAGAATTACTAAAATAATGTTATGAATTTTTTTCAGCTATACTTTGGTTTATGCTGCACTCCTAAAAGTAGGAGAAATTTTTCAGCAGTATATTCTTTAACATTTGAGATCACACCGTACCTCGGTTTAATAAAGAAAATAATTTATACGAGGTTAATAGAGTTTTAAGAGTATTTTTAGTAGACTGCTACAGTAACACGCTCTATTATCTGTTATCTTCAGTATTTTGGTAGGAAGAGGTTGGAGATGATATTACAAAACTTATAATTCACAATAAACTTTAAAAAACACAATAAAAAATGTTAGCAGAATTGTGAAACTGAAAATCTTGGGACCATTACCTAAACGAAGAGTCAAAACAAACAGATCATAAAACAATATATTGTTCCTTATCAACAACTAAATCTTAAAACTCTGTATAGTATGACTGCAAATTTATCCTAAACAGTCATGGATGAACATCTACCACCTATATTTACTTGGAAAATTAACTACATATTTGCTTCCTCAGGCAGTAATTGTTACCTGAATGTGGAAATAAGAAAAAAAATGTCATGAAACCTTAAACATACCATTTATAAACTTTCAGCAAATCTCTGAGTTACGCTGCTCCATGATGTATGGTAAAAAAAAAAATACTATGAGTGAAATTAGTTTTTGGCATATAAGGTAGAACTGCGCCTTCAATCTACAATAACTGAATTTACAGCTTAGTTGAGTGAATGTAGCATTTTAACATCATTTTGCAGGTTTAAGAATTGCAAGACCGGCAACCTTTTGGGTATTTTGATCACTAGCACACAAGCATGTAATATACTTTGTGTTCAAGGGGAACCTTCATCCAGGATGCAAAGCTGGTGCTGAATTATAATCACCTTCAAAAAGATTGCAAGCCTGTGGGTATTAAGCTTTGCACTCACCAAGCTCAACCAGAAAGATTTATGCAATCTGCTCTGGGACCTGACACTTATTCATACAGTAGATCTGATAAGTGCATTCTGAGACCTTGAAGTTTATTCTCATCACAAGTTTTGCATTTAAAGACTCAACCAGTAGACCTTTTTTAGTGCTGATCAAAAGCACTTCATTATGAGCTCAAGCCAAATCACTGTACAACCACACAATAAAGGAAAAAAAGAAAGGAAAAGGGAAAAAGGAAAAGGAAAGGTAAAAACCATGTACTTCTAAAAATAAAAGTGAATCTTTAAAGCCTAAGAATTATCTCCAATATTTTAGGCAGCAGTCAAGTTTTTGTTGTCTTTGCTCTTGATTGTCTGGAAATAGTTTGTCAGATATGTTTGCTTTCGTGTCTCAGCCTATATAAATGACAGAAGACATCTGAATCAAAAGACAATAAACTATATTTTTCTTAACTTTATGCCATCCATTGTATCAGAAAGCTAAATAAGCACAAAACAGTATTTGTCCAAACATAGTAAGATGAAAAAAGTAATGAATTAAAGGAAAGATTTTACTGTTCTTTTGCAGTTAACCAGTCATCCAGACCATGCTGAACTGGATTGGATTCACTATTGACTGATGGGATACACCTGGTCTCCAACTAGACTTCAGCCGCTGGCCACAACCTTCTGGGCTTGACCAGTCCCCCATTCTTAAGGCCTCCCCCC
>VXAZ01008004.1:275181-289730 GCA_013399875.1 Gymnorhina tibicen
CCCCCACCCCGGTCTGCTAATCCAGCCCACACTTCCACAGCTTCTTTAATAAAATATTGTGGGATACAGTGTTGAACGACTTACTGAAATCAAAATAGAGAAAATCCACTCCTCTCCCTTCACCCACCAAGCCACACACCCCATCATAGAAGGTTATCGAGCTGCTAACGTTGGACTTCCCCTTGTGAATTAATGCTGACTTGCAATGACAGCAGCTGTCTCCATCAGCTTTAACGGATGCATCCCATCACTGCTCATGGACTTATTAAAGTATTCCCTAAACTGATACTCTTCCAATAAGGGTACACCTTTCCTTCTCCAGATTTACCCCCTGGTTCCCAGCAGGTATTTCTGAAGGCTTTTTTACAAGTACAAGACTGAGGCAAAGAAGACATTCAGTACTTCAAACTTCTCCACAGTCTCTAGCACCAGTGCCCCTGCCCCAAGCATCATCAGGCTCCTGATTTCTCTTGTCTTCCTTTTGCTGCTTATGTATCTGTACAAACCCTTCTCAGGGCATTTGACATCCTCCACCAGATTCAACTCCAGCATAAAAAATAGCTGTGATGTTTCAGGTTTCATAAATCTAAATATCATAGGTATATCTATCTAGTCTGGAATTTTAGATTTTTTTTCCCTTGTGGTCACATCAAACAAGATAAATTCTGTAGAACTGTGGACTGTTCCGATTAATCCAGCTTACACAGATGATCATCTGTGCAAGTTCCCTTCTGTGTACTTTTCAGATAGATCTGAAAAATCTGTTCAAAAAGCAAAATAAATCTATTGCTAAGGTATGAAATGTATCATGGAAAGTTTTCACTGCTCTGAGCCATAAACTCAGAAAGCTGATTTATTTTAAGTGAAGTCTTGAGCTTTTCCACTACCTCTTAAACTGCAATTTTTCCCAAAGCAAAAGTCATTTCTCACTGCTATCTTCATGAATTTGTGTTTCTTTTTATGAGAGAAGAATATCTGTGAGCAATATCAGCTAATTTTTAGAGGGAGAGAATAACATTTTTATGGTAACTTCCAGGAGAGTCTGCCAAGAGTGTAGGAATTCAAAACAACTAAAAAATCTCAATCTTATGTAACAAGGCAAGTCAGTAGCCATTAAGTTATCTCAATATTCTAATTCAGTCTTCAAGTTCAAATATTCATTATTTCTGTCAAGTGCTTATTTTGAAAGATATGTTTTCCCTTCTTTGATCTGCAGTGCTTGTATTCTGTGCTTTATTTCTTTGATGTTCACCAAAGACTGATAATTGTCATTGCAGTATGGAGAATGGCCATTTGAAAGAAGCACATTTTGATGAATAACCTCTTGCATTAGTTCTATATAGTAATACCTACAGATTTATACTACCTATTTACATTTCTTCTAAAAAAAGTCTTCATCCTTTAAAAAGTTTACCATATGTAAAGAAAGCAACTAAGCAGCTGCTCTGCAATACCTCATTTTGCATTGAAATCTGGAAAACTGACTCATTTTGTGCTTTATTTGGAGTTATTCTGGGTACCAAACAAAATAGATGTGTTTTAGTGCCAGCCAAAATGACTGTTTTCTCACCATGGCAATGTCTTGTATACCAGTATTAATAACAAGTACCACTTAAATACAATTTTTTTCCTGCTGGAATTTGAATGATTACAATGATAAACAATTATCTCCTTTACCATTATTCTTGACATGTGTCAGATGTATGATGTGGCAATTCCTTATTATTAGCAATTCCTTGAGAGTGAGATCACAGAAAAGAAATTGACAGTCATTTGTCATTAAATCAAAAAGAGATGCTTCCATTTTGAAAATGGATGTCAAATTTTACATGTATCACCTCTTTAAAGTAAGAAAACCTATTAGCTGCAGAAATCCCTAGAAGACAGCATTAGCAACCTGAAATTTAGATTACCATTATAAAAAAGTAATCAGAACAAATACAAAGCCAAACAAGAGCACCCATCCCATAAAGAACTAAAAACCCACATAAAATTGCACAAATAAACAAAAAATCCCAAACACCTGAAGAACAGAGGAAATAAGACAAAAATTAAGCTAAACAAACAACCTAAAAAAGAAGAAAGAGAAAAGCTCCACCAAAAGGCGAAAGATATGAAAAAACAAACCCAACAGCCAATATCCACTACATAAGAAAAAAAGTCTTAATTAGCGTTCATTTTAGTCATACCTTTGAGTTAAATGCAAATATGAGCTGTGTGTGTTTTGGGATTGCACGTTGCATGTTTGTGCAAATAAATTCAGGGGCTGCATGTCCTTCAATTTCCAGAAAGAGACTGTTGTATAAAAAGGAGTAACATTCATTTTCTAGTGCTAAGTCTTTATTTGTAGTTGATGACTTCTTCTATTTGATTATTTGATTACATTATCTTGTTTGTGACAACAAGAAAGTACATCTTTATTAGTTTATATTAGGGATGCATGATTCACAGGTTAGACAAAAGCTGCCTTTTGCCAATCATAATTTTGAAGACGTGACCATTTATGGAGATAAGGAAAACAAGATTTGCAGGGACAAGCAGTATTCTTATTCAGCTTAGTGAGACAATAGGTGCAAAAAACGCTGCTGAACCAACTGAACAACTTATGGTCATTAAAAATTGTTCCTGTATTCCACCCTCTTCAGTACCGTGTTAGCATTGAACCCCTCTGAAGGCAAGTAGCACTTACTAAAATGGCAGCAAAACTCAACCTGGATTATTTTCTGCCTTTTTAAAGTGTTCAGTGCCTCAGAGAAGAATCAAAGCAATACTGCAGCTAACAAAAGGGCAGGCAATTGCAGTATGGAAACTGGAGAAGAAATAGTAAATGAGGGAGAAAAGGAAGAAGAGAGGCGAATGATGCCCCCTCATTTTGCTGAGAGAGGGAACCTGTAGCTGGGAAAAAACACAGGCACCAATCTAAAGTTCTGTCAAGCACATAATTTTTTAACTCACGTAATGAAAACAATTATATTTACACAACATTAGGTTTTCAGATAAATCCACTATTGGAATAATGACATTTTTATAAGTGGCAGGCTACTAAGCAAGTCTCCAGGGAAAAGTCTGCTGAATTTGAAGAGATACATGCAAGATCCACCTCCAAAATGTCATATTTTAAATCCAGAATTCCATGTTATTAGGGCCAAAGTAAACTGTTCAAAATCGGTCACACCTTAGCGTGGCTGAATACAGCCTAAGGAACTTTAACAGCTGTTTGCACACATGTTGAACATAAGCCTCCTAGCGTATTTTTCCTTAAAGTAACTTTACTTTCCTAGCTTCATTGGTTTATGCCAACCTAGAAGAATTTGCATTTGGGAGATGAGAAGAATTATTTTAAACTGAGAACAGATCACAGCCAAAAATGTAATAAATTGTCTTGGATTATAACTTACTTTACATCCACAAAAACAAATCCATGACATAATTATTTAGGAGGTCAACTTACAGTAAAATGCAGTGTTATATCTTTAAAGAATCCAAGATGAGTCATTCTTTCTCTTTCCTAATGAAAATGATAAAACTCTTTAATCAAGATCTTTGTCAGGAGATGAAATTCATGAAGACAGTGAAGGAGTATCTTAAAGCTACTAATTGATCTCCACAGCCTATAACAAATCTTAAAAGATACTTAGATAAAAAAAATCACTGTGCCATTGAAAAGGCACGCTCCTGTATTCCTATGATTATCATTTCTAAGTAATCATATAGATCTGTGGGGTTTTTGTCTTTGCATATTCCATGTTTAATTGATCTTGTAATTAATTTGCAACAATACAAAGAAGCATTATCTTTTTATGAAATGTACAAAAATTAGTACATGCATTTTAAAGAGTAAACTAATAAACCTAAAAAAAACCCAAATAGAGCTGTAATGAAGAGAAAAATAATTAAGTTATGAAAAGAAGAAGAAGTTGAAGTTGATGCTCGATAATCAGTCTTTTAAGAAATCTGACAACATGGCAATGCTATCATTTTTTCTGCCTCTTTTTAAAGTGACTTCCATAGGACAAGGATCTAATGAACAATAACGGTGTGTGTGTGTATATATATATAAAAGGATATACATAGCTAATTACAACTCTCAATGAAACCTCGTATGTCTGAAAACTGACAGAAATTATTTGCAAACGTTACAGAACACAGTTTCCAGAACAATCTGTAAATTACAAACATGGCAGTGGCTGAAATTGTGTGATTATACTTTTGCAGAAGTCCTATGATGAAATATTAATATGATCATGTGTCTGGTCATGATTAAAGTTATTTATATGTCTCAGAACAGAGACAATGAGATCAAGTAGCTGATCAAATCCTTTGATTGAGGATATAGCACTTAGGCAAGAATGACCAACTGCATGACAGGGATTATTTTGTTGCTAATTATGTAGAAGGGAATATGGGGTTACTGAGGATCACACATTCACATAAGTCAACATACATTTTACTGCTATGAAAAAAGCAATCAGGTTGGGAACTACAATAAAAGGCAGCTTGCAGGACATATGAAATCAGTCTTCCATTCTCTCTATCACTGGCAAAACACCAGGTGCTTACTGGGTCAAATTTTAGGAATGGAGCCTTGAGGAAGATACAACTCAAAAACTTATAGGAAACATGGATTTAGGAAAAAAAAAAGACTGCTAAAGGATACATGAATGAGGGGAAAAGAAATATTCTTTATATTCTTCTTGAACAGTGTAAGATTTATTGAATTTAAACTGTAACAAGAAAGACTCAAATTATACACTATCAAAGAACCTTCAAACTATGATTATAGAAAGGCGTCATAAAAATTTGTCTGAAGAGGTTAGAGGGCTTTAGAAGCAGATTAAAAAAAATGTTTGACAGGAATGACATTAGCAGAGCAGATTCCGCCTTTGGCACAAGATTAAATGACCTCTTGAAATATCTTCAAGCCCCGCTTTTCTAAGATTTATATAGCACCTAGTAAGTGAATAGAAAGTTTTTAAGACCACCTTAGAAAAGTAAATTAAAAGAAACTGAAGACATGGAATCTTTGATTATAAATTAAAAAAAAAAAAGTAAAAAATCCAATAGAAGTATAGGAGTTACCTCAACAGTTGCTTAATTGTGCTTTCTGTGATGACAAAATGAGTTAGACTGCATTACTATAACAGACTCTTGAGCAGAAAAAAATACAACATTAGCATGTAGAATGCAAAATTAATTAAACAGTCACAAAAGATGTGACATCCTGGAAGCAACATTTACTAGAATTCATACCTCCAGCTACGGCTCTTAAAACACATTAAAAAGTTAGACTACTTTGATAAATCATATTTTGCTGAGACTTCAAAAATACTGTAGCAGAACTGAAGCAGACATTGAACTCTGTCTTGTCAAGAAGGGGGGAGTGAGAGAGAGAGAGAGAGAGAGATAGGAAGTGAACACAGTTTAAGTGATCTGGTTTAAGGGACGACAGAGCAAAGACAATGGAAAAAAGAAATGTGCATACTTTGGCACAGCTACTGTATAGAAAACATGGTTTTCTGTTTTGCATTGCAACAGTGAATTGTTTTACAATTCTCTCTTGAGATAAAAGTTCCGTGGGGAGTTGTGGAGAATGTAGTCTAATTTATTTTAATGATCAGAGCAGTCAATTAAGTGCCTGCACTTACAAGAGAAGGACTTTTTATGTCTGGTCATTTTCTTCATAAAGATTTCTCTAAACACTGGATGACTGCATTTGGGAAATGTGAGTAGCCATTATTCTCTTAATGACTAGGAAATTCCATACAAGTATTGCTATTATATGTCCTTCAAAAGAAGACTCCTTTGGAATCCTATAATTTTCACAAAACCCCCGTGTTTTATCCCAGATTTTGCAATCTAGATAGTATAAACATGTTCTTCTTAAGTAACTACTAGCTACAGTGGGTAGAAACAGAAAAACCTATCTCTGAAGATTAAAAAAAAAAAAAACAAAAAAACCAAACCAAAACGAAAAAGCAAATATTAGTTTTCATCCCAAATGCCTGGAGTAGATCCATTTTTA
Source organism: Gymnorhina tibicen (assembly GCA_013399875.1). NCBI lineage: Eukaryota > Metazoa > Chordata > Aves > Passeriformes > Artamidae > Gymnorhina > Gymnorhina tibicen. The sequence continues at coordinate 281,204 of VXAZ01008004.1, forward strand.
AAGATCTGTTCGCATTTTTCTCCAAGTTTTAATTGAAAGATATCATTGAGAATGGCAATGGCCTTTAAATGGTGTTCAATACAATGTCAAAGAAAATATAAAAATAATAGCATCTTTTGGGAAAATAATGGAAAATGGCACTGTTGAGAATTATGATATTGAATTTGAGAAAAAGCTATATGTAAAGATTACTTTCAGTCAATAAGATGCTGGCACTGATACTGACAGGCAGTTACCTATCACCTACCATGGCAACTGAGCAGATTTACCAAACAAACCCTCGAGACTCCTTACACTGTACCACTTGCAGGCATATGAGCTGCAGGATTTAAAGTAGGCAATCAAGGAAACCTGTGAGCCTTCAACAGCAACAGACTTCACCAGCATTAAACAACTACGAGCAGCTTTCAGCTGGCACAAATCACATCTAGTAAGAACTATTTTTAGAAATTCTAAATATTACTGATTGAGAATTTAAAATGTAGAGACTTTTTTTGGGCATTTTCAAGACTACTTAGGTGCATCCTGAATAGTCCTTCCATTAGCTCCTGAATCTTGTTACTGTGCCGGTATAAGACGAATTTGTGTTTTAGTACAGTAGAGCAAATCCTTCTGCCTCATCAATCTCAGAAAACAGATGCTAAAAGATACGGAATACGTAGGAGTTACAGAGATGTCGTCCTCTTATTCTCTTTCCCATGCCACTTGCCCTCACTTTTTTCAGTGATGCCTTGTTACATCATGTCATATTCTTATCCCTGTAGCTCTCAACATAAGGTGTGCATCTGTCTCGAGGTTCATCCTGCTTTTTTTTTTCCTCTTGTTCCTTTTAATATATGTCAGCCTTCATATCTATTTCATCTGTTTCTTCACTGTGTAAGTAAAATTAGTAGCTGGATATATATGTTAGTGAAAAATAGACTAGAATTATCAAGATTTTTTTCAGTTCTCTTATTACCTGCTTCTGTCTTTCCTCATAAAGCTACCCTGCTTTTTATCTTACTATATATTTTGTATTGTCCAATCCCATAGTGTTTTATGATGCCAGTATAATACATGTTATGTCAGAAAAATAAAAACCAAATGCAAGATTAATCTAACTGCATCACAGTCCCATCAAAGCACTCGCAACTGCCAATGCCAAGAATTTAAGACTAATATGTAAATATTTAGTCATGAATTTAAGCTAATGATAAAACCAAATACCTTTTATATGATAGGATCATTTGCAATTTGGATACCTACATCATTCAGAGAATAGACTATAAAGTAGTCTCTTCTATATATAGAATATGCAATAAAATATTATATCTTAAGTATAGTATTTATTATCTGTCTCTTATTTTAAATAGGTTGGACTAGACAACTTGGGGCTAAACAATCTAAAATTATCATAAATTACAAGGAAATGAAATGAAAGCAATTGAGAACAGCTAACCTTAATGCTATCTGGTCTACCTATAACTAAAAACTTGTATTAACTGTAACACAGATTGAGAATCTGAAACAGAGTCTCACCTTGTTTCTCTCCTTTATGACTTAAAAACAGTTCCCCTTACAATGAAAACAGAAACATGTGGGAAATTGATGGACTTTGGCTGCAGATTTGAATATTCCTCTTTTCTAGATGGTGTAAAAGCTTTCCTTTGCACACCTCCTTGGTCTCAATTGCAGAATGCATTGCTTCACACACCAGGGTGTAGTTCTATCAAAATAAAGAGATATCTGTATTTTATAGATAGATAGATATGTATTTACATATAACACACACACACATATATATATATAATATAACATATATTATCATGTATATATATATATATTTGTTTGTTGGGAAAAGAATGTGTGATGGCTCATGTTAAGAATAAATCTCAAAACAAATATGCAAGTGCCTTGAGTCAGTATGGCAAAAAATATGAGTTCTACATTTTTTTAGCATTGTGTCAAGTCCAAATAACTTCAGCTGACATAAGTATATAAAAATGTGGATTATATAACTAAAATAAACTATATAGAGAAGCTACTTCCTGCTGTAGGGAAGTGGTCCAACAGTTTTAAAAATACTTCAAATATATATCATATTTAATATATGAAAAATAAAGACTAATTCTTTAAATTTCATTAAAATATTCTTTTAATATACACTAAATAGTAACTGAGGTAGGAACAATAATAATTTTAAACCTAAACATGCCTATTACAAAGGCACTCAGCCTCCATAAAAGAAAAATTATACTTTAGAAAATGGATTTTAATCATTAGTGAAATTTCACTCATTAAAATTTACTCTGAAAAGCAATAATAAATCAGGATGTTTGTTTTTTTAAGGAGACATTTAACTGAACTAAAATATTGCAAAGCAACACTTACATATTGTGCCATGAATTAGGAGGGAATTTAATTTTTTAAACAATACAATGATTCAATTTTTTTTTAATTTCAGCAGTCCTTATATGAAACATTATTCAACTATATTAACAGTAATCTAATTAATTTTTAATTGGTCAGATTCTGGGTTGTCATACAATTTTAACTGCCTGAAGTCAATGGGATTCTCAGGGTATTACTATGCAGAAATGAATTTGTTGCATATTTGGTCATAATTATTACAGTTGTTTACAGGCAAATGCACTACTAATAAATAAAAATATAGAAAGATGACTGCTTTCATTGCCATTTAAATATGCTCATGAAAATTTAAATTTTTAATGAAAAAAATTAACAGAACAGAAATTCATGGTAGTTATTTTGTCAGGTCTCTTGGACATTGCTGAAAAATGTAGGTTATTTCATATGCAGAAAGGAAACACAAACAGCAACTAGCTACGGTGGCATCGATGATGTACTTCCTAGTCATAAATCAGGCACAATCTCGTCTTAAGGACTTTATAATGTGGTCTCTGTGCTGGCAGACAAACTTGAAACGGCAAAGAAATTAAAGTTAGAAAGAAACACAGATAACCAAAGAGTATTTACAAAAGACCACATCCTTTAACAAAAGCCAACTACTGTATCAAAAAAGGTACAAAAGGGTGTACTCCAAAGAAATGCGGGGGGACCGGACTGCATTTGGGCAGACAAAGAGCAAGGGGAGCACAATGAAAGCTAACATGAAATAGGGAAAGTAACTCACTAAATGGCAGAAGGATTTCTGAAAGAGAGCTTTTGTTTCAGTCTTGACTGAAAATCATAATGGAAAATGGAGTTTAGTAATTGTAGAAAAGGAGTAATGAGAAAGCCTTGGAAATGACAGTACATTAAAGACTTTGTACTACTAAAATACATTAAAAATAGCAGAACCAATAAATTCAACCTATTGTGCTAAAAAGCTTTAGCAGTATCCTAATGTTTAGCAGTTACATGAAGTATCAGAAGAGTAAATGGCACATGAAGGTATGTACTGTCGGGGAAAAAAAGCAAAGTCTAGGAATAGTGGATCTGCTTTCAATGCCTAGGAAATTTCTGGGATAATGAAATCTTTTTAAGATTAACCTAAACAGAAGTAAAAATATTAAATTATATTGATTTATATAAAACTAAGTATATGCAAAGAGTATGCAAAACTAAGTAAATTTCTTTCTCAAGAAACGTTTTAGAAAAATAAACTGAGAGAGGCTTAAAATTCGATGTTGGTGATGCATGTAAAACAATCTTCCCCATAGCATTACGTAAGATCAAAATCAGAATCGCATGGCATAATGATGTCATGTTGCAGATCTGTCACAGAAATACGAATGTAAAAAAGGATGATCTGAAAACATAGCAGGCTAAAACACACACAGATTACTGATTAAATATTTGGTTTCCAGCTACAAAATACAAAGTTCACGCAGCTCCTGTTGAACAGCTCTGTGCCTACTTCAGTCTTTGCTGGAAGACTGGTTCTTTCCAAGCCAAAGGCACACACACACTACAATAGCTAAATTCCTGTACAATTTGAAGCTGAAAGTGATTACAGCTTCTTGGAAGAAAATAAAGACCAATGCTGAGGAAAGGGCTGAAAAGCAACAGAAGAACCTTCTATAAGTAAGCACACTCCTGTCACAATCATATCTGATAGATATGTGGATCACTTCACATGTACATTTTTTATCACTAAAACATATCCAAAAGAACTGGAGTCAAAATGTTGGTTTGATTCTACTACAAACTTACACTAGATCTGACTCTTTTTATTAAATGTACAGTAGAGGTGTTACGTTTTTACTCTATAACATATTCTTTTGAGCATTTTTTTTAATCACTACAATGACAGTACATTAAGCTTTGGCAAAGTGAAGAAGTCTAAGCACCTCAAGTGGGATGTGAGTTGAAACGTGCATTTCAGTTCTAAAACTACAGTTAAAATTTCCTGAGATGCCATGAATACACAAAAGTGCCAAAATGCTACTGAATGCAAACATGTGGTGTGCATTTTTTTATACAAATCTAGAACATACCCTGTACTGAAAATGTCAGTACTTAGTTTGTGACCCATCTTGACTAAGTGCAGAATTTAGGTCAGTCTTTAAAGACTTTAAACTAGTGAACTGCTCAAAACCGAAAATATAAAAAATCTTGTGGTTTGCCACCAAGGGGATAAACAGTGCTTCCATCTGTTCACCCCCACACCGCTTCCACACATCATTTACAAAAAGCCTAGTGTAATAATCAATATATGATAATCTGGATGTTTAATTTAGAGCTTAAAAATCTCAAATACGCTTTTCCCTGGTCCTGTCCCTGCCATCAAAACTATCTACATGTTGGAGAATGTAATGGATGGAGCTAGAAAGTAAAGGCAGACACAGGAAAAACCACTATGATGTATGTTAGGAGTTTGCATTGCTGCAGAAGAGAGGAAGGAGAATTTAAAATTCAGGTCTGCCTTGCAGGTTCCTAAATACTTGTTTGTATCTAGTACCTTTCATTATGAGTCCAGTTAACTGAGTCCAGCTAATGATAAAAAGTTATTCAATTTACAACATCCATCAGTAAAAAACTATTGCAAGTGTTTGATTCGTTAGTATCATCAGATAGGCATGTAAGTTATTTTTACTTATTTCTTTCAACTTTCACTGTCTTTATTTTGACAACAGCCTTGTTCCATATTTTAAACCACAAGAATTCAATTATAATCAAAAGATAGGCCATGAAAACTCAGTATGTGGACTAAGCCATGCGCAGCACAAGGCCAAGTCTGTATTATAAAGAAAGCAGCACCGTATTTTGGAAAGATATGTACATTTAGAAGGTATGTGCTTTGGAAAAGTAACCTAAGCACATAAGGAGGCATCACATCACAAATGCACAGTGAGAAAGGTGTGCTCTCCACAAGACTAGAGAAGTCCACTCTGGATGATGTTACTTTTTCTCACTCATAAATTAAACAGGAATATTTCTATAGAACACGAGGCAAACTCAGAAGAGAACAAAAGACAAAACAGTAAAACAAAAGCAAGGAGATTTCATGTGCTTTACACAGTAGTCTCTAAGGAGCATTTTCAGCCCTTAGTTTCAGTTTACTTATGCATCTGGATCATCTAATTTTTCCTAGCAGTAAGCAGTACTACCTAGAGAAAATATCCATACCTTTCTATCCTTTTCATGTTTTCTCATCCAGACTCCTAAAAATACTCATGTATCACTAAATGTAATATTTAACTTTATAACCTATTGTGTATCAAAGGTCATCCTTGCTTACATAAAGTTCAGGAAAATGGCTAAATGCAATGTGAACACTATTAACTAATTATTTTTTTGAAAAAAGATTTTATGTTGAAATTTTATTTAATGAGATATTCTTAGAGAGATTTTTATTCTTTAAAATACAGTTTTCCCAAGATGTGACATTAGGTGAAGCTGAATCTTTGGACTGAAATCTGTCAGTTTTAATGTACTGATGAGCAAATTCTGGTCCATCAGCTTTCCGTTTCACTAGCTGCATTTTCAAACTTGGGATGAGAGAGGCCATCCCACTGTAGTTGCTATCTCTCTCTTTGTGGCTAAAAATTCTTTTTTTTTTATCAACTGTTGTGGACTCTAGGGAAAATCTGACTTGAGACCTTCTCAATGGCTGAAGCAAAAGCAGTTCTCAGTCAGGAAATTTAAAAAAAACCTCAGTTCAACACTGGCAAAAATTCTATATGGTGAGCTTTTTTTGGTAGCAAAGCCAGATCTCAAGCCAAAATGAGTTGTCAGAATTTTGATGTTACCAAGTACTCAGGTTCTTTTTAGTAGCAGAAATGGAAGAAAAAAAAAAAAGACATTACAAATGACTATAGCTTACTCACTATAAGTGGATTATTTTGAAATGCAATTTATTCTTTCAGTTTCAATCATAAGTTTACACCTACAGCTATTTTTGTGTCTTTGCAATGGAAATACTATGAGTCTTATTGCATAAAAACACCTAATTCCAAATGCATTTAAATATTAAAAAAGGGTATCTAGGAAATGAAAATAGGAGGTACAGTAATGTAGGAAATTAGAATGCATTTGTCTACAGAAAAGCCCAAATGGCTGCATTTTACATAATCATGTTTTATAATCCTTTCCTATTTTGTAAGTCTCCAGTTTTGGCACGGGTAACAGACACCTCTAGCTGCTTCTTTTGTTGTGAATTTTAATTTAAGTGAGTATTAAGTATTCCTCTGTAAATATTAAAGTAATATGAACATACTTGAGAACTCTTTTTTTCCCTTCTGAGGCTGTTCTTGCTCTTTCTGTGTTCCTCTTGGTGTATAAATTCTGTGACACCAAATCTTGAAGTTGAAATGCAGACCTAGAGTGAATATCCTCCTTCATTCCCCAGCCCCTTCTTTCTTCCATGCATTTTTACTTCATAATGGCTAATTCAAATTCAACTCCCCTTTCAGTCAGTCTCAGTGACAAAAAATACCACCACTATAAGGACTCGTTTTTACCTCAAGAAAATGTAAATGTGGTCATTAGCTTAGTATATAATATAAAATGGGGCAGACAGCAAAGGAGGAAACATCACTGTCCTGCTGTTTGCCAGAGAGCATAATAGAGCTAAGATTCCTTTCCTATGCTTCCATGTAATGCGAGAAGACAAAAGATTAGAATTCTTGGAGGACTGTTCATTGTGGATATCTTTTCCCTCTTAGGCAGAGAAAGAAATTGTCTGTTTGGTGCCCAAAGCCCAAAAAAGTGGACTTCACAAAACAACCAATGTAAAACTTAAATGTAGCCACGTGGCAAGCCTGTGATTGATCTTACTTGTGGCTGGGAGTTGTTTAATATTCTTAAATTGCATATGAACTCTTACTAATAGATTTGCTCCTTCTATTACAGTTTTATCTCTACGAACAGCAACTGTTCAGAACAACACAGGGAAAGTAAGTTTTTGATTACTCTTTTGGAACAACTTTCACACATGGTTTATCAAGCTAAAATAAAACTCCTAGTATAAACAACTCCTTAAAATGTCATTGAAATGTCTTAGATAAATACATTGATACTGTAGNATGCATCTGGCAAATTACAAACTGAAAAATTAATGCACCATACCAAGACTCTGGGGGCTATAATGCATCAAGGTGTGGTTGCCGGATGCTAACAGTTTTTCTTGCTCCCCTTTTACTTAAAACGTACAGTATCTTATAAATGTGCACTAAACCAGGAACTGAAACTGTAACTACAACTAAACTAAAACAAACTTACAAAAACTAAAACTAGGCCAAAAAAACCAATGAGATTGAAAGTAACCTCTACTGCTACACTCCAAATGTGCATGACACAGCATGGNAAAAAGGAAAGTATTGCCTGAGGAAGTAAAACTGAGTCACTTTTCACACAGGTATGCTATTTCATGACTGTCAGGTGGAAACTCTTCAGGATTAATGCTTTATAATTCTCATATGGCTGATGCTTTAGAACTTCAAAGTGTAGTAGAACATTTCAAATTTTCTTCAGCCCATGAGGAAAAACCTTTTCATTGAAAGTTGCTGTCAAGTGAAATCTTGAATTTAATACCATACAACTGTTACACATTTTATGAAGATTAAAATTATGCACAACGTGTACAGTTATCCTGGTAATGTCAGTTCGTTTCGGTATAATAAACCATCTTGTCTTAGAGCTGAAAGTTACAAAAAGTTATTGCTCACATATTTTAGTATTTCATGAGAAAGCTTTACTAAGCTGTTCTTAGTTTAAAACCAGTATTTGCTTATGTATAACTATGTCTTCTTTTATCGATAAACAGAAATATATCATTGCTTAAAAAGATAAGTAATCTGAGAGTATTATGAAGAAAATTACATGAAAATCAATATATGGTTCCTGCGGAAGAGACTTAAGCAGTATAAATTTGAATTCTAATATTGGAAGTCATGAATATAGAATTTGCCTCTCTAAAAAATAATCTGTTTGCTATAAAACCATCCCTAGTTATCTAATACTTCAAGATACAGTGCATTAGCACCCTCTCTGAATTTGTCTGAAGCTGGCTCCCTTTGGCAACTAAAAGAGCTCTTTGAACCATAGAACAGATGTAATGAAAATTGGTTCCATTATACCGAAA